>VWYK01083219.1:0-19564 GCA_013399775.1 Semnornis frantzii | reverse complement strand
TTGCCTTTTTATCAGTGTGTAAAATGTACTCTACATGGTTTAGTTTGTTCACATAGGAGAGAAGATTACTAAAGGAAATGCAGAAGGATTTTAGAGAAAAAGTAGCTCTCTAACTACTCACATAATTATGTGAATGACTAAAAGGTAACTGGGTTGGAAATCATGCTCTGAAAACTCAGTGCCCATTAAAATACATGTGAATTGCACACTTAGAAACAAAAGAAACTAGAAACCGGCTTTGATGATATAAAATTGTAGCTGATAACATGACAGCATTTGAAAGTATGTTACCAACAAATCCCATACATTTACTCCCACCTCTTGTTTTTTTCTTACCTCCAAGGTTGAGCTTTCATCTCTACCATAATCATTGACTTAATCCAGAATCTGGAACAATAAGGAAGACAAAATCATCCACTTACTTCAACTGCTGGGGTGACAGCAGCAGAAGGAGAAGACAAAGCAAAGCAAAAAATAAAGCTGATGCTAACAGCAGCGACATATAGCAACCATCTGACATAGTCTAGAGGCTAAGCTGTAGTGCTCTGCCTGCCAGCATATTGATTTTAAGCTCTGCATGGCACCCAGATGCTACAGTGATGGGCAATAAATAAATAACATTGTTTTGTTCACAATGAAGATGACTCAAGATCCTCAAGAGACAGGGAATGATTCATATGCAACCCTCATCCCTCCGTGAGCTGTAAGCTATTTTGTTTGCCCTCAGGAATTAAGCAACTGGGGCAGGACACAAACTGTTATTAGTGTGTTACTGCTGTGTTTGGCTACCATATTCTAATTTACCAATGTTTCATGTTTGAGTAAGTTGTTACTGATTCCTCAGGTGGCTCCACTGAGGATACTGTAAGAAGTTGCAAGTACCAGGAAGTGTGCCCGGTGGAATAAATTCTTCTGATATTACAAACCATGGAAATGAGAAGCATAAGGTAAAGAAAATTAACTGCCATTTGGCTTCTCCTCTGCTACAAGTGTTTTTCTGAAGAAATGTTACCATGCTCTCTCTCAGTTCTGCATCTTGAACTACCCTTATACAGTTTTATCCTTTTTCCCCTCTCCCTACAGGATGGCAGAATGGCAAAGTCTCAAGTTTGTTCTTTTCATTGCAAGAGATGTCCAAAGGAAAATTGTAGCTCGGTTTGGAGGTATAATTTCCTTGTAATTGGTCTATACTTCTTCATGACCATCTGCCTCTGCATCTCGCTCTTGCTGGATATGATCAGAGCTTGTTGCTCTTGTGCCTTAAGCTAACAAACTCCATCAGACCTGTCACAGATATTATGTAAGAATGTAATAGTTTGAGGAACTGAGGCAGAAATAAAAAAAATTACCTGCATGATAGAAAAATTACACAAATAGTTACCGTAAGAGGCAGCTAGAAACTTCAGGTATCCTGGCTCCTTACCTGAGGAGGATCTGGGGGGAAGGTCCTATAAGCAAAAGAGCATTTTGTAAATGCTCTTAGTTTTTCTCCTTTTATTACAGCTTGACAGCTGTGATTAGAAGCAAATGTTCAATTTGAGAAGACTAATTCAGGAATTCAACTGCTGTCTGGCACTCCCTTCTGTTCTCTGCAAGCCGATGCAACCATGACCATCTAGCTTCAACTTTGTGTGGCATAAGATCCAGATGGATCTTTTTGCTGAGTCTGTGACTTTGTTTACAAATGCTTCCACTCTTAAACAATAAATTAAATATAAAGTTTGGATAAGCCATTAAAAAAAACAAAACATTTGAATATCATATATATTTAATCCTAAAAGCAGAGCTGCTGAATTTTCCTGCTAGATTTTAACTCTATTTTAATCCTTTCTGTTTCTTGGTTTTATTTGTCCTTTGAGTATGGATTTTGAATGTGGTATCTGAATGACTATTTTTTTTCAACTGAATTTTTCCCAATGAAAAGAACCTCCTTCTGCTTTACTGTTTTAATTTGTGTGCTATGACAAACCAGTGCAGGAGAATTAGACCTGTCAAACAAAATGAAAACACAGGACAGATAATTTTTTCCAAACACTAATGAAGTTCTTTATCTAGATCTACAGTAAGAATTTTCAGCCAGTGCAGAAGCTCTGTAAAACTCTCTAGAAGTTGGGCAATACATTAATGCCCTGTACCTTTTTTTGCTGCCTTTCAATTAATCTATTTTACCACCATTAGCCAANAACCCATTACCCTTCATCCTGTCATTACCAGACCTTGTCAACAGTCCCTCCCCAGCCTTCCTGTAGGTCCCCTTCAGATACTGGAAGGCTACTATAAGGTCCCCTTGAAGCCTTCTCTTCTTCAGGCTGAAGAGCCCCAACTCTTGTAGCCTGTCCTCATAGGAGAACTGCTCCAGCCCTCTGATCATCTTTGTGGCCCTCCTCTGGACCCACTCCTCACAAGATCCTTCACACAGTGTCTCGCTATGCCCTAATAGCTCCAACATACAGACACAATTTCTTTGCTTTTACTCCCACCTCCAGAAAGTCTTGGGCACCACGTTTCTGAGCAATGTAGCCAGCAGCAGCTGGTTTCTTTGCAAGCAGCTGTGGCACTCATTGAGGTCCATAGAAATATTGTAGCTGCCTGCAGTAAATATTGGCTCCACTCCCAGGTGACTTCTCCAGTGCTTTATAGTCTCCTGAAAAAAAAAAAAAAGTGATATGGGAGACAGCAGATATTTCCAGATGTTTAAGATTTTGTGATATGTAGCATGCTTTTGATTAAACTTTAAATAGAGGCTGTTTGCTATGTCTACTCAGGGTGATGCACAGGGTGTTGTGCCAGAATATGATGCAATTAGAGTTGCACACAGGTGCATATTTACAGGGGGAAAAAAAAATCCTCTAGCATCTACCAATGTATGCTACAGTTTTCCATCTTTATCACTTTCATCCAGCAACCATAAACTGCTGTAAAAATATATTTTTGAGGCATTTAAATTTGACCCTCCTTTTACTTTATTTCACCATCTTTTCTCATTTTTCATCCTGATTTTTTTTTTCATTGTCTATGAAAAGATTTTGAAAGATATATAAGTATTTACACTTCTAGAGACTTCTAAAGGGGTATTGTGTTTCTGTATTACTTTAAAGTTGTATATTTCTGCAAATATTTGTGTATATTGTGTGTATATATACTTGTAAATTGTGCTAAGCTGTAAATATAGCTTCATTTCTTAATTTCCAGCTGTCTGAGTCCAGTCTGGGTGATTTTCAAAATGTGAGTGTGGGTAACTCCCAAACCATCACAACATGTCACCCAAATTCTGTATAAAACATATATTCTCCTTTAATGTGGTTCAGATTACCAAGTAATATCCAAACTGCAGAATACAATATTTTCAAATGGAGTGTTTTCGTGATCTCTGTGAGAAATACAACATCTGAGCATAGGACGTGCTAAAATCTCTAGCAGCAACTCTGCATTGAACAGATCTATCTGAAACAGCCAGTTCAGATTTCCTAGCTGCCAAATGCCACTAACATCGGTTAGAAATGCATAAAGGATTACTGTGATGGTTTGGGAGTTCCCCACTCCCCCACACTTTGTAAAATCACCCAGACTACACTCAACCGGCTGGAAGTTAAGAGATGAAGCTCTATTNACCTTACCCCAAGGTTTACCTTACATGCAAGGTGAGTTTGGAGGATCGGCCAGGGAGGTTAGAAGGAAAGTGGTTAGTGAGGTTACTTGGCAGAGAGGAGAAAAAACCAGAAGCTGCTAGACAGCCCAAAATGCTGTGCCCCAGAGACTGACTTATCTATGTTTTGAGTACTTATTCTTAAAGTATATTCTTAAAGCAAGCCTATGAGTGCAGTAGACATCACCATTGTTTCCTTTTCTCAGCTTGTAATATAATTTTCTCCATTAAAATATTCCAGTTAGACTCAAACCAGCACAATTGCATGTTATGAACTGTCGTAGTTGTTCTAGGACTGTAATTGGTTGTCCAGAAGACAGCCTCTTTCCCTGACATTTTGTGAGTGAAATTGATAATTATCGCACTTCCTCTCTCAATACAGCTTTCTATACAAAAAAATGTAGCACTGTGCACTTGAATATGATGCAAGATCCCAGCTTGACATGAATTTGGCTTTAAGAGACTTGCGTGTTGAAGGTGATTGAAACCTAAGGACATGACTCATAATGCAAAGCATTCTCAGGAAAGGTTGTTTTGTCCAAAAGATTAATTCTAAAATATGATGAATTTTTTTAATTCCTTTTTATGTTGCTTTTGGATGAAATGTTTACTGTCTTACATGTGGTAAAGGGCAATATTATTTGTAACATGAGGCAAAAGACAAGAGTATCATAGGAAAATGATGTTTAGTATCATAGAAAAAAGAATGTTTGGTGGTGGATAGAAGTAAATAAATAACTACCTAGAAAATTAATTGAAAATCAGTCACATGGAGGAGCTTGAAAGGGAAATAACTAGAGATTTGGCAATGAGAAAAGGCAAGTGTTAGAGACATGAAGAAGGGAATAGTTGTTAAAGTAACTTTTCAGTTTGTAATGATCGAGCTGAACTGATGCATGATGATCTGGAAATGAGTATTTTAAAGCATATGAACATTTATTTTTTTAATCTCTTCTTTTTCTGCAAGCATCTCCAATGAGTCTGACCAAGTTTATGTATTGACTGATTTTTGAGAATTCTGCTGCTGTTCACTAATGACATTTCTGCAGGATGTATGTCCACATTTCTGCTTGAAGAGTACATCCAAGGATGTGTTGGAGGCACCTCAATGTACCATGCAAATGGCAAGTATTTTGACTAAATATGAATTTTTTTTTCTTCACATATCATGAGATTCACAAAAGCTAATGCAATGCTTATGTTCCAGTTTCTGCCAGTGAACAAATGATTCTCAATATAAAGTAGACTCTCCCTGAGGTTTAATTTTATGTCCCAGGTACAAGTATCACTTGCTAAGTATCACTTGCTAAGTCCCATTCATTTCCTGGAGTGGTCACTTGGTTTGCAGTTTTGAGTTTATGCTGTTCTGCAGGATTTTGCTATATATTTTGTGACCGGTCTCCTGCATTTCCATCATCCAACTCCTTAAAGCAAATTTTCATTTTGGAAAGCAGTGCCCATTCAGTGAGAAGCTAATTATCTATCGCCACAACAGTGTGTATGAATGAACAGTTATCAAGGTCACCAGATAGGTGACATGTTCAGTAGTGTTCTGTGTGCTGTAAGATAAATGCAAACAGTTTCTCCAAAGTTTATTTATTCCTCTTACGTCTCTTTAACACCTATTTTTGAAATATTCATACTTGTGAGTTCTTTATGGTTGTTTGGAGTATGTGATGTGAGTTAGAGTGTTTGCAGTCAGTTGATACTACATTTCTTTACATTGTACTCATTTAACTCTGTAAGAAAATACACAGTTTCTTAACTGGCCATTTCCAATACTTTCTGAAATCTGGACAGGCAAGTATCCTGGCCAAAAGATACCTACCACGGTGGTCCAATCTACTGACATGTGTAAACAAAGGCAGCACCTCCAAGAAGCTGGCTGTGTTCATTTTCCAGTCAAGATTTGGTGAAAGCTGTTGTTAGTACAGACATTAGATATCCACACCTGTTAACGTTTTGGGAAATGTGCAGGTTAGGGAGTTTCCCTTCCCCCTAACACATGGGTAAGGATTCACCAGACTAACTCAGTTGTCTGGAAGTGAAGGAAGGTATATTTTGCAGCTTGGCACAATTTACAAGCAAAATATATACAATATATGCAGATATTTACAACTATATACAGTAATAGACAAGTTAAAAGTAAAAGAGAGATACAACACCCCTCCTGAACAGCAGACCGCCCAAGGAGGGCTGCCAGCCAACCTCCTACCTGCTTTCTACCCCCTCCCTTACCTCAGAATCCTCCGTACATGCAGAGAAAGCAGTGAAAGGTTGCCAAGAAGAATGATTAGTTCCAGTTATGTAGGTTCAGGCAGAGATAGTGAAGTAGGTGACAGCCAGGCAGAGGCTGACTATCTTTGCTATTGTTCCTTGTTTTCATATATCCCAACAAAACCAATGGGTAATGTAGACACCACTTGTATTTTCTTTTCACAACCAACGATCTAATATATCTCATTAAAATATTCCAATTAGCCTCAAACCAGCATAGGAAGGAACAAGTACCTTCTTGGTTTGATAATAATTACTAGTGAGTGACTTCTTAATTTAAAATTGTCTGGATTTTTTTTTCCATTGATGTCTAATTGTTCAGTTAGTTGGCTGGTATATCATGTACTTTTAGCTTGCTCTGGCTCTGGATTCCATTTGCACTTTGTCAGACCACAACTGCATCACTAGTCTTTCTGGATCCTTGATGTGTCATAGCATTGCATTTAGGAGCTGGAGAAACGTTTCGTGTATCTGGAAGAAAATGACATAGAATCTGTGCCTTTTTTTCCCAATTTGCCTTCAGGGAAAGTGATGAAAAAATGGTTGTATCTCACAGACAATGAGAGAAGTTTTGCAGAAAATAGCTAAAGAAAGGTCAAATTTGTGACTACTTTATGTTGTGAAATGTATGTTGTGAAACTAATGGAAAACTTAGGAAATTGTTTTTTACCGAGTGGAGGAAAGTCAGAATCTGGCCCATAGGGAGAAGCAATAAGTATGGAATAGGAACAGTACAATAGTTTTATTTACATAAAGACTTAGTAAAGCAAGCTGTGTTATTTTAGCTGAGACTGCCTGATTTAGTACCCAAACACAATACTTAATCATACATAACTGGAGTCTGATCGGTACCACGTAAGTGGAATTTTGTTGTGCAATGTGCTGTCTTTGGAACAGCTTCTCTTCTCAGTGCATTGCCACCAAGGTCTGCCACACAGTGCAAAGAGAGAGCATGCATGAGGCAGAAATAACCCCAAATGGGCACTTGAAAGGCACAGGACAATAATTTGCTGTAATGCTAGAATAATGATGTGCCTGTCTGTATTCTGCTCCAGAGGATGTTGCAACCTTTGGTTTCAGTTAGATAAAGGCTTAGCCTGGGATTGCTCACAGGCCTTGAACTGGTGTAGTGTGAGGCGCTTGGTCAGCTCCCATGATCCCCTCCTTTGCCTTCTGCTGCATTGTGTTCCTGCTCGAAATACCAACAGCTCCGAGGAGCTCAGCTCTGGCAGATGGACTGCAGTTCTGCAGGCATAGCTGGAAGAGAGCACAGAAGACCTTGCTTTGCTCAGAAATGGGGAATGGACGTGATTTACTAATACAAAGTGCTTCATCCTCTGATAGTCATTTGCTTCAGTATGGCTGCGTTTGGTTGGAGTTTCATTCTTTGCTTTCTCTGTGATATTTTGAATTTGACAGCACAGTTTGCTTACAGAATTATGTTAAAAAAACCCTCTTATTCACTCAAGTTAATACAAGAACCAACTCTGAGCCTGTGACAGGCCTGTAGGCTGTGCTCACTAGCACTCCTGGGGCTTTGTTCCTATGGCTTCCTGTCAGCTGGTTTCCAGAGGTTGGCGAGCCCTTACCTTTTAAAAGATGGAGGATCAAAACCCAGATGGTTTCTTGGTGGAGGTAGTTATCACTCAGCTCATGGCTGCAATTCTGTTTGTTACAGCTCAGTAATTCAGTCAAAAGTCTCTTAGAATTAGGAAGCTCAGAAATAATTAAGTAATGACTGGGATATCTGTAGGAAGCAGCCATCTTCCAGGATGTGTTAGGAAAACATTGATGGATGACATACACCACTCTGGATCACCAGGGAGTTAGTACACAGTGTAAAGATCTAGATGACTGTGGTTCTCCTAGGCTATGTTTCCTGTCATTTTTTCTATTAAAACTGGGTCCAGATACATATTTCAGGAGGCTGCATAACTGATTTTTTTTTGTACTTTCGACAGCTAAAGATGTTTTGATATTCATCTCCTCTCTTGCTTCTCACTCCCTATACATGTTAGCCAAATAAGATTTTGAATTATTTTTTTCTTAAACATTTCTGTAACACTTCCGTGACTTGAAAGAAATCTGGGTTTTCACTTGTGGTCAGAAAGAGCTTTGAAATTTGTGTAATGTTTTTTTATTCCTAGACATTTTTTGTTTTTTGGGTGTTCCTAGATCATTGTATATCACTGTGGTTTCATAGCATGGCACAAATCACTTTGCTGATGCTTGTGGTTTACTTTCAGTGAATGAACAGAAGAAGACATCTCATATAGGAAAAGGTTTCCACAAAAGCTAAGTACTCTGAGGGAAACAGAGAAATTTCCATTTGCCTTTTTTTTCCTTGGTCACTAGCTAACATAATGGGCTGAGGGGAGACCTCATTGTTGTCTACAACTACCTGAAAGGATGTAGAGAGGCTGGTGCTGGTCTCTTCACACAGTGATAGAACAAGAGGGAATGGCCTCAAGCTGCAAGTGGGTTTAGACTGGACACTAGGAATTTTTTTTTGATGGAAAGAGTGGTTAGGCATTGGAATGGGCTCCCCAGGGAGGTGGTTGAGTCACCAACCCTGGATGTGTTTAAAGGTTGTTTGGACGTGGTGCTTGGGAATACGGGTTAGCGGTCAACCTTGTAGTGTAGGGCTGTTGGTTGGACTTGGTGATCCTGACGGTCTTTTCCAACCTGAATGATTCTGTGATAAGCATTTTTTCTCTGCAGCTGTACACTGTTGCAGGTTGTGTTAGATTCTGAAGCTGCTTCTTATTTCTCTCAAAGTTAGTGGGAAAGAGTAAAATGGAAAGAAACTATCTCCAGTACCCCAATACACAAAGAATCAGACCTCACTCTTACTTTGAATTTCCTTTTGGCAAGAAGAGAGTTTCTGTCAGGAGCAATGCCCTTTGCATGAGATCTCCTCATACAACATACTCATGAACACACATATTATTACTAGTAAATTTATTACTAGAGAAATGAAGTACTTAGGAAGAAGCATATTTTCTGAGACTTGAAATTATATGCCAGTTTTGGGAAAGTTTCCAGATAGATGGAAGAGAATTAATGAGTGATGGAAAAGTCTTTTTATGTCCTCACAAATTACTCCCCTGTCTCTTATTCTAATTCTTCCAAATCACTCTCTGTACTGCTGCTCCTTTTGCCATACAGAGGCTGTTTCGTAGCTGTGGTCATTTTATTTGTGTTTATGTACCATTGATTGTATCATTGTTTGTAATTTCTGTGTGCCATAGGCTCCCCATCATGACATAAGGGTTTAGTGAATACACAGTATTTTTTATTGTCATGAATGAAATGAAAATGTTCTGATCAATTCACCTTGAAGCCTGGTTATATGTAAGTCACCTGTATTTATGCACTACCAAACACAAGTGTCCCCACTACTGATTAGATTAGTACCTCTGCACACTAGCTTAATGTATATATTTAATGAGAGTAATAAAATTCATTCCCATTGTATTTCAAGCATCCTAAAAAAGATATCTTTGAAATGCTTTTGGCATTGATCAGTTCTTTTGAACTGCCCCATAATGATATAAGTGTTTTTATGTGCCCAATGATGTCAACATACTTGTCTACTGATGTTTTTGGGTGCAAAAGATATGTCATGTAGCCAGGGGTGCTAGCTAGCTAGGATATATGTACCACACACACATATCTTTCTAGGTCAATCTGAGCTATTTGTGGGTGCATGGTGGATAAAATATTGCTAAAGGCTAGGTGAAAGATATTCTGCACCTTGAGTGTGAAGGTGTTCCTGTATTGCAAAATTCCAGCTTCAGACGGTGTGTACTAGGAGAATTGTCACAGAATCTCACGAAACCACAACTTTTTTGCAATACTTTTTTTTTTTTTTTAAGTCTCTTCCTCTGTTTACCAAAGGACTGCCAAGAAGTAGGAGGCTCTTGTCTTGTTGTCACACTGAAACTATGAGAAATAGTTTTGTGTGTGTCTTCCTGAGTAATTTCTGAAACACTCCATCTGGTATGATAATTATAAGCTATACTCATTCAGCTACTAAATTGTTTGTAAACCGTATTCTTCACATCCATTGTGTTCTGCCTCTCAAACAAAACAGCTGTGGATGTATTTACAGTCAGCAATCTGGATCAGTGTTAGAAGTCTGCACTTTCAGTCACGGCTGACATAAAGGCAAAATCAATGGGAAGCGTGTGCTGACTCTACGGCCCCTAACTCTGCCCACTTAATTTGGATGGAACAGAGAAGTCAGAATTCAGGGCTTCTGACAATCCATGTCTCAAACATCATTAGGAGAGATTGGTAAAGCCTTCAGAAAATTCAGCTCTATAGCCATAGAAATTTTATAAAGCAAAGAATTAAATGCAAAACCAAGAACCACAAGTTCCCTGGTAATGACTCTGTAACAAACAAACAAACAAACCTACCTAACAAACCAAACCAACAAACAAAAAAACCCCCCCAACGAACAAACAAACAAAACCCAAAACAAACAAACAAATAAACCCAAAAACCAAACAAACAACCCCCCCCAAAACACCACCAAAATCAACCAGCAAACAAAAATCTACTGTTTTCAAATGTGCTGTGATTCTGCTGCCTCAAACAGGCCTTCCTACAGATTCTGGTACAAATACACTAAATAGTGACTACAGAGAAAATGTTCCTGAGTTTGTTTTCATTTAGAGAATTCTCTTTACTACAAGGAAGTCATAAATGTCTTGAGAAAACTTTATTCTTGTGTTTGGTTTAGAAAACAACTTCTAATTGATGACAATTTTTGTAGAGTGTAACCAAAAGATGGCAGCAGTTCAGTACTTTTTTTCCTACCAAGTAGAAAAGAGACTAAGTTTATTTACTGTTTGGGGTTTTTTTGTGAGCTCTACCATGTTGCTAGAGAAGGAAAATGATATGGATGCTATAGCCTGTTGGAGAGAATGTAAAATGATTTGAGAGGTAAAAGATACTTTGCAGGATTGTGCAGTGGTTTTATTGGGTTTTTTTGTTTGTTTGTTTTGGTTCTTAAAACTTTTTATACAGAGACTCACAGAGTCATTTTGGTTGGAAAGGATCTCTAAGGTCATTGAGTCCAACCACTATCTAACTCTACCAAGTCTGTAGCTAAACCATGTCCCTCAACACATAGCTCTGTGTCTTTTAAACACCCCAAAGGATGAGGATTCAATCACATCCCTGGGGAGCCCATTCCAGTGTTTGATAATCCTTTCAGTGTAGAAGTTTATTCTAATATTCAATGTAAGTCTCCCCAGGGCAGCTTGAGGCCATTTTCTTTAATGCTACCACTTGCTACTGGGGAGGAGAGACTAACACCCACCTCAGTAGTACCTCCTTTCAGGCAGTTGTAGAGAGCGATAGGTTCTCTCCTCAGCCTGCTTTCTCTGGNCCATTCCAGTGTTTGATAATCCTTTCAGTGTAGAAGTTTATTCTAATATTCAATGTAAGTCTCCCCAGGGCAGCTTGAGGCCATTTTCTTTAATGCTACCACTTGCTACTGGGGAGGAGAGACTAACACCCACCTCAGTAGTACCTCCTTTCAGGCAGTTGTAGAGAGCGATAGGTTCTCTCCTCAGCCTGCTTTCTCTGGACTACAGTTCCCTCAGCCACTCCTCATAAGACCTGTTCTCTAGAACCCTCACCAGTTTCATTGTCCTTCTCTGGACATCCACCTCAACCCCTCAATGTCTTTCTCACACTGAGAGCCCCCAAACCATCACTGTATTCAAGCTGGAGCCCTACCAGTGCTGAGTACAGTTGGGATGATCATTTCCTCCATCTGCTTGTCACACTATTCCTGACAGAGCCTGAGATTCATGGGTTCATAGAATGGTTTAGGTTGGATGTGACCTTAAATATCATCTGGTTCCAGCCCCCCTGCCATGGGCAGGGACATCTTCCACAAGACTAGGTTGCTCTAGGCCTCATGCACTTGGCCTTGAACACCTCCATGGAGGGGGCGTCCACAACCTCCTTGGACAACCTGTTCCCCTGTCTCACCACCCTCACTGCAAAGAATTTCTCCCTAATATCTAGTCTAAATCTACCCTCCTCAAGCTTAAAGCCATTCCCTTTTGTTCTTTCACAACAAGTTGTCGTTGGCCTTTTTGGCCACCTGGGCACACTGCTGGCTCATGTTCAGCTGACTGTTGATCCACACACACACATCTTTCTCTACTGGCAATCTTCCAGTCACTCTTTCCCAAGTCTGTTGTGTTGCCTGGGGTTGTTATGACTGAAGGGCAGGACATGGCATTTGGCCTTATTGAACCTCATAGAACTGGCCTCACCTCATCAATTCAGCCTGTCCAGGTCCCTCTGTAGAGCCTTCCTACCCTCAAGCAGGTCTACATCCCTTCCCAGCCTAGTGTCATCTGCAGGCTTACTGAGGTACATTCAGTTCTCAGTTCCCTTGCCCAAATTATTGATAAAGATATTAAAGAGAACAGGCCCCTGTACTGAGCACTACTTGGGACCAGCTGCCAAGTGAATTTAACTCAGTTCACTGCCACTCTTCGGGCTCAGCGATCCAGCTAGTTACTTTACACAGCAACATGTTCAACCATCAAAGTCATGAGCAGGCAGCTTCCACAGAAGGATACTGTAGGAAACAATATCAAAGATTTTACTAAAGTTCAGGTAAACAATGTTCACAGCACTTCCCTCGTACACTAAGCAGGTCACCTTGTCATAGAAGGAGATCAGGTTCATCAAGCAGGCCCTGCAATTCATGAACCCATGCTGATTGGACCTGATCACCTTATTGTGATCACTGTAATGGCACACAAGATGACCTGCTTCTTGACCCGCCCAGGCTCTAAGGTCAGACTGACAGGTCTGTAGTTCCCTGGATCCCTCTTCTGGTCCTTTTTGTAGATGGACATCACATTTACTGATCTCCAGGCAGCTGAGACTTCCCTGATTAGCCCAGACTGCTGATAAATGATGGCTCAATAAGCACCTCTTCCAGCTCTCTCAATACCTTTGGGTGTATGCCATCCATCTCCATAGACTCGTGTATGACCAAGTAGTGCAGCACTTAGACATTAACACTTAGCACTTGTCAGCTCAAGAGGAGTCTATTTGTTTAAAGACTTTCACTCTAGACAGTTCCCAGATGGTAGTTTGCCCTATAGTGGTAAAAAGAGCCAACCAGACCCTTAAAAAAGAATTAGCTTTCTGAAACATGAGGGACTGGAGAGGGGACCAGGGAGGCTGACTAAGGCTTGTGTCCTTACCCTTGAACAGTGAACCTGTCATTATTTCTAGTGTGCAATCTTAGTATTTGGTGATCTTCAACTTTCCTGGTGACATTCATGAGAGAAATTACTAGATTAATTAAATTATCTTCACAGGCCTTCCCAAAATCCTGTGAGGTCAGGGAAGAGGCTCCCAGGGACTTAATTTGTTTCCAAATCAGCTGAAACCCAGTGACATCCCAAAAGTGCCTGGAACTCTGCAATGTATAACTATGCAGCTTAGGCTGGGTTTTGGACTGCTAGTGCAGTTGAGGAGGTCATGACAAAACAGAAGCTACCTCTCCTGGGGGTAAGAAAATGATTTGGGAAATAAATATTTATTCAGCTTACAGCACAAAAGTATCCCCAAGCAACTAACCAAAATAACCAGGCACTTAAACAAAAAAGCCTTTACCCTCACCCAGAACATTTTTCAAGTTTAAGCACCTCACAAATCAAAGCACTTAGCATCTTCCAAAATGCAGAAAATCCCTTAGGAAAATGGTTCTCATAATAAAAAATTTCCTTACAGGACATTGCTCAACAACCCTTAAGCAACATTTCCATTAAGTGCAAAGCAAAACCAAAAGCTTATAGTGCTCCAGGATGTATTCACTTGCTACTGTAACTGAGAGTCTGTTCTTGGTCTGCTTTACTCTCAACTCCTTCGGAAGGTGAACATGAATCAGGAAGTAACTGATCTTCAGGGGTGACCTCGTTGCTGTCGACAACTACCTAAAAGGCTGTAGCCAGATGGGGGTTGGTCTCTTCTCCCAGGCAACCAGCAACAGAACAAGGGGACACATTCTTAAGTTGTGCCAGGGGAGGTCTAGGCTGGATATTAGGAGGAAGTTCTTCACAGAGAGAGTGATTGGCATTGAAATGGGCTGCCCAGGAAGGTCGTGGAGTTGCTGTCCCTGGAGGGGTTCAAGAAAAGACTGGATGGGGCACTTAGTGCCCATGGTCTAGTTGATTGGCTAGGGCTGGGGGCTAGGTTGGACTGGATGATCTTGGAGGTCTCTTTCAACCTGGTTGATTCTACGATTCACAGTTGTCAAGTAACTTTATCACCTCGTTAATGTTTTTCATATATTTCAGCAGGACTAATGCCTGATGTTTGACCAGTGAGTTGAATGTACCACTGCAGAAACCCTTCAGGTAGTTGAAGGCTGTCCTGATTGGGGATGGATTTATTAATTTAATTTTAAACGGTCAGGATTTTCCTCTAACTTAGTATTTATTTTTGCTAGCTCAAGCTTCCAGGCTGAAGACAGACATGGGAAATAAATAAAAGAAACATGTTCAATGTGCAATTCATGTACTTCTGACTTCAGAATAGAAGCAGTTTGTCCAAATGAAGCAGAGTGAGTAGGACTTGTTTTTTCCTATGTAAAGCTTTAGGAGAAAAAGGTTACAAAGGCTCTGGTAGGTAAAATGTGATGGAAAATTTGCCTGCCTTTTTTATAACTGTCAGTCTTTTGTTGCCTTTTGACTTTATTTAATATTAATAATTCTACTTTTACAACTCCAAGCTGCTACTCGACTTTATTGCAGAAGGAGAGAAATTATTTTATTGTTTGTACCAGTAAAATAGAATTTAACCTCCTGAAAAATTCTAGTTCCTTCCTTCATCTCCATGCTGTTATTTTTCAGCCAACTGCTATGTGCGGATGTGAACACTAACCTTGTTCTGTTCACAGGCCTGCAGCCTCACAGTCTTCCTCTTAACAAGTGCACTGCAGTTAGCTGTGAGCCAAATTTGCAAGCCAGGAGAGCTTGACGCGGGTGGCTGTAAGTCTTAGAAAGGAGCATGCAGTGTGGCTGCAGATGAGGCCCGTGAACTCCTCAATCACTTTGTTAAATAAGCAAGATGTTGATGTTTGTAGTGAGTTAAAACATCTGCATTTCACTTTGAGCATTAAGCGAACTCTGAAATAGCCATTTCCCTTGTTTTTATTAAATTCAACAGTTTGACAAAACTTGGCTGTCAGAAGTACTTCTAGAAGAAGTGACCAATAAAGAGTGGCGTCTTCTGTGGTATTAAAAAAACAGATGGAATAACCTTTTCCTTTGCCTGGTGGTTCTGGAGCCTTCAGCACAGGAAGGACATTGAAGTGTTGGAGCGGGTCCAGAGGAGAGCCATGAAGATAATCAGAGGGCTGGAGCAGCTCTGCTATGAGGACAGGTTACAAGAGTTGGGGCTCTGCAGCCTGGAGGAGAGAAGGCTTTGAGGAGACCTTGTAGTAGCCTTCTAGTATCTGAAGGGGGCCTACAGGAAGGCCGGAGAGGGATTATTTACAAGGTCTTGCAATGACAGGACAAGGGGCAATGGGTTTAAACTGGCAGAGGGAAGATTTAAACTGGATGCTAGGAGGAACTTCTTTCCAGTGAGGGTGGTGAGGCACTGGAACAGGTTGCCCAGGAAGGTTGTGGCTGCTCCCTTCCTGGAGGTGTTCAAGGCCAGGTTGGAGGAGGCCTTGAGTGACCTGTACTAGTGGGAGGTGTCCCTGCCTCTGGCAGGGGGTTGGAACTAGATGATCCTTGAGGTCCCTTCCAACCTTACCATTCTATGATTCTATGATTTTGTGTGGGTGGGGGTTCTACTACAGATCTTACTATCTGCATTTATGTTTTGACTATGAGGTCATTATATGTCAAAATTCAAGGCTTTTCTTCTCAAGAAAAAGTTGTGTAGGAAAAGAGGAGGATCAATCTCATAGCCATACCTAAGCTTAAAGTTTGTTTTATTTTACTTTTTCTCAGGAGGAGTTTCAAAGTGATCACCCAATAAAAAAAAACAAACCAAACAAACAAATAAGCCGAAAAAACAAACAAAACAAAACAAAACAAACCCCAACCACAAAATCCGTATTTAGAATTATTTAGAAATTTAAATATCCTGTGAAAAACTTTTGAAATAGTCTGGAACATTAGATTAGTTTACATTAAACCTCAACAGAATTAAATATGTGCATTATAATTTTATTTTATTAACAGTTTGGACTAACTTTGGGTTTCAATGAACAATTTACTTATCAAAATGTGCTGTTTCAGACAGTCCAAGAGGAAAAAAAAAAAAAAATCCCAGGAACCTATTGTATTATTTCCAAAAACTCTTGAAATCTGAGTTTGATTAACTAAAAGATTTGGATGCTATTCATAAAAGTGAAGTCTGGGAAACAGAGTTTGGTTTCATGAATTTTACTGCTCTAGTCTACTCCTGGGATGAAGACCTGGAGTGAAACAGTGTGAACGGGGCAGTACTGACGTCCAAGTAACCATTTTTTGGGAATATTTTCCACCCAAAAAATATGAAATATCATTGTGAGCTATATTCTTTATTTTGTCTAATCAAGGAGAATAATGCCATAACTCAAAATCTTAGGAGAGAAAACTCTTGACAGAAGTTTGCAGGCGGAAACTAACAACAGTTCCCTGAGGCTGGAAGTGTCACTTGTCAGTGATGCAGGCAAGCAGCATCGCCCACAGCTGGCTCCTTCCCTCTCCTAGAGGGGGGTTCAGAGGATGCAACCAGCACATTCCTTGAAAAGCCAGCTCTGCTCTCTCCCATACCCAAGCCTGGCACAGGAGTGATCATTGGACCACCTACAAATCGTCTGTGGTCCAAGAGCAACAGAATCACCACCTTTGCTACACAGGGTCAGGGACATGAAATTTTGTGGGTTTTTTGCTTGATTGGTTTCTGACTCAAGTTTGCTGGCATAAATAAGTATGACTGATTTGTTTCTGCCCAAATTAAATGTTTTGCTTAATCTCAACTGATTTGTCTTACTTGGCTGGGTATGTGGAAATATTTCAGTTTGTTTGGATGGATCCAAAACAATAACCACTAACTTTTTTTTTTTTTTTCCCCCTCTTGGTTACCAAACTGAAAAAAAAAAAAAAATCAATTATTTACACTGTTTCTGCTCTAACATAATCTGCAGAGGAACCTGGTAGGATTATGGTTTTGTTTGAACCTGAAAACCAACATGGAATGCGAAACTGTGGATCAAAAGCAAAGCAAGCTCAGAGAAGCAATGAAGGATAGAGAAGAGAAGGTAGTTTGCGTCTTAAATTTATTTCTTTCTGATGAACTTGAATTGAATTTGAATCCTTATAGGAGCCCCTTTTCAGTTAATATTATTTGGTATTCAAGGTTTTCTTTGGTTGTGTAAAGAAACAAATCTTGAAGGTCAGTTCTAGGTATTGAAGCTAGTTTGCTTTTAGATGATGCCCACATTCTAATTCAGGATAGTGTCAGTCTGTCATTAAATAATGTGAGCATCATGCTTAGATCAGAATATTATGACAGATTTTAAACATCCTAAAAGTCAGTAGCTTTTTCAACCAGGTGTTTATGTTTTAAGTCTGTATCAGAGTTGCAACTTACAGCCAGTGTGTGCTTCAGTGTCTTCAGATGGGGTTTCCAGATCAAGTACATCTCCAGTGAACATCTGGGTACATCTAAAATGTAATGTGGAGAAGGAAACAGGGTGAAAGATAGACAAAGAATTTTTCATGCATGTCTCTTATAATAATGCAGTAGCAATCAGGAATGGAAATAGCACTGTTAGAAACTATCCAACACAAATATGATTCAGGAAGATGAGCAAGAACTTTAGCTCTATCTTGTTGCAGAAAGGAGTCAGATGTGTGATGGAAACCCCATGCTATCTATCCTGTAGAGCCAAGCAGTGGTTGTTTCTTCTGTCCCCTTGTGGTGTGTTTACTTCTGAAGTGGTTAATTCTCACATGGAGAATAGGAATTTAAAAAAAAAAGAAAACAAGAAAAATCTGTTCTGCACTGTACTTTATCTGCTGTGGCACTGGAAATAAAGAAGTAGCTTGCCTAGATTATGGATGCACTCCCCTCCCTTTCTTTCTCCTCCTCTTCAAGCGCTCCTATATCTCAAGGTGTCATCTGATATGCTGGCAACCAAATTAAATGCATGCAAATAGTGTTATTTTTCACTGCAGGTACTGGAACAATGTTAAAGCAGTTACCTGGTAAATGTATCTTGGATTAAGTGAAGCATGCTTTTCAACACGAGCTCGTATAAAGAATGTGGTAAAGAATATGAACTAAAGTTAGAATGTGATGTTTTGGGTAGGATAGCTATGTCATTAGGGTCAGTTCAGGGGCCATTTTGGAAAAGTAATCAATATTATTATTTTTACAGATTTTGGTATTTTTTTAAAAAAGTATATAGAAATTACAGCCAAAAGGCATTACTGGATCTTGCATATCTTAGAAACGGCTACAACAAAAATTGTAAGAGTCCAAATCACACTTTTGAAGCACTGCAGGTTATGATAAAAACTTCCAGTCAGACCTGCTTACATCTGTCTTCGAGTCTAGAGTGTCAGGTCACTTTCAGGTTTTCTTAACAGTAAGGAGGGTTTGGAATGCAACTCAAAGAACACAGAACCTGATGCACAAGTTCCGTGGAACACCGTGAGTGAGTCAGTAGCCACATTTTTCTGAGAAACCTTTCAAATAAAGAGAAAAAGAGAGGAGAAATGAGTCATCTGAGAGAATCTTGTACTGTAGAGAAATGAAATTTCTCTAAACAAGTGGGTTTTTGTGGTAATGATTTGCTGATCAGATTGAAATGTTGAAGGTACTACTAGAGGCCCATATTTGCTCCTAGTGCTGGACTGTCCCCTCACGCCTTGCACTGGTTGCATCGATAGGACTGCTAATCTGGGTGCAGAGCTTAAACTCTTTTGCAAGCATTGGTTTCACAGCATTAACTCTGGCTTTGTATATAGCTCTTAGCCTGTAAGATATGAGGTCCTGACACAGCATTATCCACTTCCCATCTGCTTTCCCATTCCCATGTTTTTGCTATAAATTGATGCTGCAAGAATCATACTGGAGGCACAGGGGAAAAGTTTCTTTTCTGAAACCGGTCACAAACTAATCCCTACTTAAACTTTATACCTCAAGCTATTTATTACAGGAAAAAATGTCTTAAAAGCTTGAGTTGATAATGTTTCTCCATTTTTTTTCCCTGCTAGCCTCTCCTGTGAAGACAGCTTTATTAAAACAACCCAAACAAAACCCACCCACCCAACAAAAAAACCTCAACACTCTCCCCCCCAGCTTACCAGGTAAATAAAAAATTCTTTCTTCCTGCCTTTTGGGCTTTTTTTTATTCACCAAACGTACCTCACTCTACATGTACAATATAGATTACTTTATCTTGTTCTTGGTAGGTGAGATATTACTATGCAAGCAGAATCGAAGAAAATAAATGGTTGGGAAAAAGTTGAGTCAATTATTTGTGAAGTTGCCTAGTTTTTTTCTTCCTGTCAATAATTAATTTGGTTTCATAAAAGTAATGATGACAACAACTGGGATATAGGTGCACCATAATGGCATCCA
>VWYK01083210.1:51871-71135 GCA_013399775.1 Semnornis frantzii | reverse complement strand
GGTAACACCCAGAACCACTACAACTGTGATCTATAAATGAGTAAAGACATTTTAATAGAAATGAGTTCTTCAAGCTATCAGACATGGTGATACTTGAGAGCACACATATTAAGGTGGGAAGAAAGCAGAGCTGTGGAGCAGGCTGCCAGAGAGATTGTGGAGTGTCCTTCTCTGGAGACTCTCAAAACCTGTCTGGATGCATTCCTGCCGGGCCTGCCCTGGGTGATCCTGCTTTGGCAGGGGGACTGGACTCAATGATCTGCAGAGGTCCCTTCCAACACCTAACATTCTGTGATCTTTTTTCTGAGTGTGAGAGTAATTTGCCTGGGAATAACTTTAACAGTTATGTAATGAATTCCTTATTTCTAAACTTCTAACTCAACTTCGGATGTTGGAGCTAGACTAGACCTTTGGATGTCCCTTCCAACCCAGATCACTGATTCTGTGACATACTCCTAAAGTATATAGTTCAGATAGAAGCTCTGATCAGTCTTAATGCAGGTATTTCTGGATGAGTTTCCGCAAGTGGTCCTCAGGCTGTTATCCTTAAGGTCTGTGGATGGAGGTCTGGTCCCAGTAAATGAAAATATGATTGACTTCAGTAGGGTGGAGAGTTTAACCTGAGTGCATATGAAAAGTAGGGCTAGCCACATACAGACAAGAGTCAGACCTCCCTCAGCCCTTTGGTCCTTGCAGCGCTGTAGTGGCTCCCACATGTCAAAATGTCCTGAGGCAACCTCAAACCACGACCACTCACATGCTTGTCACTAACAGAGGTTTTTGAAGTGGCAGGATGACTTTAAATGTCTCAAGCTGCACACCCTGTTTTCTTTCCTTGCAGAACAAGAGTAGGTTTTGATAGGTGCTTTAAGATAAGCAAGTGTTTTGTAAAGCTGAGGTAAAACATATCGCACCTTTGGCTGGTTAACAAGGTGGTTATTTTCCTGCTGATGAAGGAGAGAAGAGGGTATTTTTATTTTGTTTGTCAGGGCATATTTCCTGGGAGGTTGCAGTTTGTGAAAGAAACCTTTCAACCCTTCCATGCTGCAGCAGAATTTAATGCAGTGTGTTTCTTCCCACGAGGCCAGAAATACATTTCTGAGTGCAATAACCATGCATTGAAATGCTATTTCCTGCCAACTCTAAAGAATAAAATTCTCTATATTGTAGTGCAGGCTTCTTGCCATGATCTCACCTTGAAATGCTCACTTCAAGAGGTGCTCATTTTTCACCACACTGCTGAGCAGAACACTCCTGAGGTATGGCCTCTCTGCTGGTCCTTACTAAATCCAAAGCAGGTTGGATTTTGGGAGTGTCTGTGTCCACATCCTGAGAGGTGCTAAGGAGGAGCTGTTTGTATTTTAAACACTAAAGTACCTCTGAGGACCTGGGCCTTCGATTCTGGGAACTAAGCTGAAAAGACTACATCTTTTTCCATAGTCATCAGATGGTAGTATCAAGATCTGTTCTCATTAAAAATAAAAGTAGACAATGAATGCTCTACTGAGAAATGCATTTGAATTATTTTAATAAATTATGCAGAGTTTTTTAATGTAGGTGATCATCTGGCAAAGGTTAGGTTGAACCCATCACTCATTTCAGTTGTGACCTGTCAAGCACATTAAAATACAAAACATATACTAGTACACAGCTAATGCCTTAGACTACACATCTCCTCACCTTCCTGCTACTTTGAAGTTCCCCAATGAAATGCCAGGTCATTTCCAATAATGACCACACAATCAAACTATCAAGTATAATTAAAACAAGAGATTAATCATTTTTGCCTGCGTCTGCACTCCTGTTTAAACATTGTCCACATGTCGCTGTGTAATTAAGCTCCTAACTGCCAAACTCACTTTCCGAATCCAGCATTTCTCTCTTTATCTCTCCCACCCTGACTTGCATGTTAATATCAGATCGGAAATGGCAGAGAATCAAGGTCTTCTCCCACAGAAGCCAATGGCAAAGCTCCCACTGGTTCCAGAGCTTACTCCCCATGTTTGCGTGTTTACCTGCTCACAGCTTCATAGTAAAGGTAAATATTTTCCTTAAAAACGTAACTGTGGCTAATTTAAAGAAGGAAAAAAAACCCATCTCCGCCACCTGTACAATAGCCTTTGTTGGCTACCAGCACATGATTTCTCTTTAATGAAAGATTAAGATCCATTATCCCCCAAAGTGTCAGGTCTCATCTAGAAGAACACTGCTTAATGCTAAAGCTGGCTTATAACGTGTGGGAGGACAGAAAAACTGTCTTCTCCCCTGGGTTCTCTCTTTTTCTTCTCCTTTCCTTTTCAAATGACCCTCCCCAAATAATAGAGCAGTGTTTTATGTTTCAAATGTACCATATGGCATGATGTGAGTGCCGTTTAATTACGTATTAGCATATTCTTACAACGAGGGTTGGCTGTTTAAAGTAGCTTGACAAAACACAAATTAAAATATTTGCATGAACACTTTGAGAGTAAATCTGTCTTTGTTAACATGAACACTTTCTCTTTTTTTTTTTTGTTTGTAACTGTGACCGTGTGATGATCTCACGAAACTTTCACAGCGTGATATTGTGAAATAGCAAAAAACTGAGATCATCCTTTTCCTGGCTGGGAATTTAACTGTTACATTGAGGACCACTGAAACATGTGAATAAAAACAACTCACTGGTCTTAAGTTTAGCTGATTTTCACCCTTCCTTTAAATGTTGAGGTACAAAAGTAAAACTAATGATAAGGTCAATATTCCTTTAAATTACAAAGTAATGGAATTTACTGGTCAAGATTTACTCTGCTGTCTATCTCTTTAAGAATGTTTCTTTACTGATACATTTAACCATCCTTGTGCTGTCCTCAGCACTTGCAGATGATCAATGGCATCATTTGGCGTCTTAAGAAGAAGGAAGCAATTAGCAGCAAATTTATATGAAAGATTTCTCTGAACATGAACCCTCTCCTACACTCTGCCTTCTCTCTTATTATTTCCTCTACTATTGCCAAAGTATCACATTTTAAAACACCTTTTAAACAAAACAAACTGAAAAATGCCTACCTAGACAGTCCACGTCTTCCGGTGCTGGAAACCTACTCCTACCGAGTGGCTGGAAAAAGCAGATTTGTGGTTTTTTGCAAATGTTTAGACATGAGTTTCACGGAATTACTTCTGCTGATAATCACTCACACCCGTAATTGTTTGAAGGCTTGGACCCAACATTTGTAAAGTGGCCCAGATCTCCCCTGCGCTGACATTTCAGCTCCCTAGTGCTCAATGAAGCGAGGGCATTCTCCAAACGCTCTCTCGCAGTTCTTCATCAGTGGCACTTTCCTCACAGTTTGCCTCAAATTGTTTTTATTTGTCTTCCCACGGGTAAAATTCATGGCACTCTGTGGCACTCTGGGTAAAGCCTATGTGCCCCTGAAGCCTACAGAAGAGAGATCATGCGGAATTCGCTGGGCGCAGCGGCCGGGTGCCGCCTTGGTGCGCGGGGGCGGAGGGCAGCCCAGTGAAACCCTTACCCTGCCCAGGGCGTGGTGAAGGCACCTCACGTTTCACCGAGATCGGTGGCCCAGCAGTGTCCCATCAACCTTTTCCCATCATTTGCCTCTGCTACTCTTGGAATGAGCATTAGCTTTGGAGCATTAAAAAAAAAAAAAAAAAAAAGACCGTTCAAGGTTTTGTCAGTAAAATGCACATCTAATCCCATTTGTGAGGCAATTTAAATCTTAATCCTGATTTTAGCCTTGGCTAATTTTCTGTAAGCAAAAAAAAAGCTATGAGACATACAAAAATAGTACAATTCCTGCTGGTAAATTGTGTGGGAAGAGGACCACTGCTACTGCAGACAGTTGTGAGGTCATGAATGATGAACCATTTTACCATGATCTCTTTGATAGGCAGCCTTGGTCCTTGTTACAAAACTTTGCCATGTAAAATGTGCTCTTTCTCCTGGCCCTCCACATGGTTAGCACAGAGCATCCATTTTCCTAAATCAGAATGCAATTCATTACTCTCTGCCTGGAGAAGCCTTCCTAAGACTGATCCTCACTTCCCATTTGTGCTTGGGGGTAATGTCCTTCCACGTGGTCTGTGAGTGGCATGCTGGGCAGGGTATAAGCAACTTGTGAGGCAGGGGTGGAGCTGATATAAAAGCAGAGAACCAGCACTCGAACTCTGCTGTCAGAGAATGGGGAGAAGGGGACAGAGCCTGAGTGAGGACTGAGAGGGCACAGAGACTGAGTGAGGGCCGAGAGGGCACAAGAGCAAAGCTTGTAGCCCCTGGGGCAGAGGTGCTTTGAGGTTCTCAGTGGTCTCAGTCTCATTCGTTCTCCAGTAAGGCAGCCTGACCCCCTGGCATAATTTCAGGCAGTAAGGCTATTGCATTGACCTCTGCTGTTTGCCATCCTGCCTGCTTTCTCTTTGTCCAAAGCCAAACTTGATAAAGATGTTTATTCATGCTTAGCAGACAAGTCACTCACAAACAGCTCAAGCAAAATCCTCCTTTTTCTTGTTTCTTGTGAGCTAATCTCTTGTTTGCTTCCTCAGAGGTTGATGGCAGGAAGCATATGGAGGATGAAAGGCTGTAGAAATGATACTTCCCCTCCACCTTCTGAGGCAGGGCAGTGCACTGCCAGAGGGGACCATATGACAGTGAGGTAACATGGGTGAGATTTTCTGGAAGACCCTGGGGAGGGACTGTAGACTTTGGGTTGCATTAGGAACAGAACAAAAAGCATGGTGACAGCAAATAGTATAAAACCCCCCAAACTAAGAAATAGGAAGGACTGTCTGAGGGGCAGAGAGAGAGCAAGCCTGCAAGGAGCGGAAGAAAAGGAACAAACATGCCAGGAGCTGGGAAGGGAAAAGCGTCTTTGTGTTGGGAGGATCTACTCTCATAAAGGCTCAGGAGTGAAGCTCTTGCTGTAGAGGCAACTGCACAAGCAGGCAGTGGTGCCAGACTCTGGCCCCATCCACTGGCCACATCAGCATGGCATTGCCGAGGTAGCCTGTTCCTTCAGCAGTTGGCGACCAAAGTCACTAGGATGTGTGGACAAGCTGATGCATTCCCTCTCCTTCTTCACACTAGGGAAGAAGAAAGTACATTTAGTGGCTTCAGGTAGGCCAAAGCATTAACAGAGTCATAATTACCAACCACATTACTAATAGTTCAGCTAAATACATTTTTGTATTGGGACAAGTCTGAGAATAGGCTGTGTGGGTTGGCATATTCTAAATTTAAAGTGAAGTTTCAGTTTTGCAGTGTATTTCTGAGAACTCTGCTGAAGACAACAAAATCTCATGAAGTCCATTTCTACTGAAGGGCAAGCAGAGGCATCTAAGCCTGCAGAATATGTGATTCAGTACTTAAATGTTTGCAGGTGAAGTCCCTTAGCTCGCCAAAACACAGATGAAATTTGGAGTTTGGCCTTCAACCAGTCTTTTCTAAATGGCACTTTTGGTGATATAGGTTATTTGGGAAGTACAGAGGCAATAATACTTAGCTATAGACTGTGTTTATAACTTTAAGCTCCCAAACCAAGCCATAAATGCACATTCTTTAGTTCCCAGACAAAAATAAACAGAGCTTGCTATTTCTAATCCATTCCTCCTTTCCCTTGGTGCTGATTAGATTGCATATCCAGAAGGGATGAATCCAGGCTCTTCCCAAGTTATTTCTTAGAGGCTCATTTGTGATTTAACAGGAACTGTTTGTAGATTTGAAGGATATATGGCACAGCTGTTCCTTCTGCACATGACAACTTTCCTCTAAGCTCTTCTGAAGGAAAAAATCAGCTCACTGCTATCTGTTTGCCACAGGATCCTGTGACCTTCTTAAAACCTGAAGAAAATGTTGTCATTCCAGAGTCTCAGATAGGGAATGATTTTAACCATCACATATCTGACACTAATTCCATGTTTAGAATACTGAGAGCTGGTATGTTTTTATCTGCTCTCTTAAAAAAGGAAAGACATTTCCTGGGCCAAAATGAAATATCTTGTAACGAATTCTGATAAGCCTGGAGTAACTAAATGAATGTCAGGACTTTAAAAGTAATTCAATTTCAAATAAAATTATGTGTAAGAATTCCCTGAGTGACTTAGCTGAGCTGATCCCACTTGCAACTCTCCCTATTTTCACCCTTAGATGTTACATTTGTGCTTCAAAACCAAGGGGCTGACACCAGGACCTCTCTCGTTCTCTTCCTACCGCAGTCAGCCTATTTACATGGAAAACAGCACCCCAGCAGCTAATCCCTAATCTGCATTGAGATGCAGATTATCCATTTCGGGTTTGATGTTTATGACACAGTCATCTTTAAATTGATAAGGCTGTGGGTGGTGCCTCCACAGCTTCCTTCCTCTCAGCAGGCACTTTTAAAAGAGGAGCACATTAAGAACTAGAAAAGTTTTCCAAGGGCCAGTGCATGTACCACTCTGGAGACAAACCAGTGATCAGATTGACTTATAGAAAAAAAATGGGTCTTTGACTTTTCCTGTTGAGAACCGATATTCAATATATGCTAGACTGAAGCATAAAAGCATGTGGCATATCATTAAACAATATATGGATCAAAATCACTAATACATTGTGGGAAGGACAAAAACCTGAGGCTGCTAAATTGTGTTTACAAAGGTCTCCATCTCTGTCTACTCTGCGCTCCCTTTCTGACTGGACCTTCAGGGCCAAAAAATGTTAAGAGTTCAGTGACACTTAAAAACATGCACTGGCAATACAAGAGCATTGGCTGTGCTGGAATCACCCAAACCATGACCATCACAAGCCCAGGAAATCCCTGGCTAAATTGTGCTTCAGAACCATGCATCCCATAGCTTCAAGTGTTTCACAGCATCAAGATCTGTGATTCTGTGAACTAGGTAAAGACATGGAAACACAACTCTGAGGAACAGCAGCTCTGCCCTTTCCTGCCTGTGATGTCATGGAATAAAGAAAGAGGAAGACAAATTTGTGTTTTCTGTTCCAGATAGGAGCAGAGGAGAGGTGTTTGAGGTTGGGGAAAACATCAAGGAAAACTTTTTCACTGCAAGGGTGACATTCCCCACTCCTTGTAGGTATTCAAAAGCAACATGGACATAGTCCTTGGCAACTTGGCTGTAGGTGTCCCTGCTCAAGCAGGGATGTGGGACCAGACAACCTCCAGAGAAGCCTTTGAACCTGAGCCATCCTGTGACAAAGTAGAGCTGTACTTCTACCCACTCAAGATTTCACTCGTACTTTACAAAATTACCTCAGTGCTGAGGACAAGAATCACTGCCATCTGCAAATTATTTCATCTTCTCAACTAGAACTTTGATATTTTTTAAAATGATCAACATCAAAATTAGAGGATAAAGGCGAGGTTATGGAAAATCTATCATGCACCAAGTGTGTAGATGTGTTGTAACTGAAAGCTTTTCACGTGAGCAGTATTTTTGATGTTTGTCTCTGAGTGCTGCTAGGTTGATGCTTATGAACTGTGATGGAACCATATATAACACTCACATCAGGGCAGGTGCTGGCAGCAAGATCCATTACAATAAATTAGCTGAACACCTTTTTTGTCTCCGACGATTCAGAGAGACTCACTAGGGTATTACAAATGCTAACCTCAGAGAAAAACAGATTCTGGACCTTGGGCTGGCTTTTCTCTAACTGTTCTGTCTGTAACTTAAGAAAACACAAATCCAAAGAAAAATGCTAATAATTCAATGAGATAAGAACATATCATAGAATCACAGAATTGTGATGACATAGAAAATATCTGGGCTACAGGTACACCAAGGAACTTTATTTCAGACAGTTGTAGCTTCTTCCAGCATTTCTTCCATGTGTCTTTCTTACTGCAATCTAATTGACCTAGCCAAATGCTGAAAGAACAGCTCACACAGCTCACACAGCTCACAATCAGCCTTGTTCTTTCTTTCTTTGCAAACTGGGGGATGAACAGAGTGGTTGTAGAGACTTAATCCTGTGGAACTGTGCTCCATTGCGTTTCACCATTAGGAAATAGCTGGAAAGAGTTCTCATACTGACATGTGAATAGTGCAAACCCACAAGTCTTTAATTCAGTCTCAATTACATTATTCACCCCTTGTCTGTGCAGAAAATAAAAATCACTGTTATGCTCCACCAAGACAAGAGTCTTAATAAACCCCAAATATTGGAGGTGTTGTTTGACAAGATGCAGCATATGACAGAAAATGGTTCCTTTCTTTGAAAAGAATGTCACCATGGTCGTGTTCATTAGTTGTAATTATTGTATTTTATTTCACTTAATTCCCTCTAGGTTGGTTCGTTGAATTTCTGCTGTGTATGTGTGCGTGTGAATGTGTTTTTTTGCTGGAGGTCTCACTCAAATATGAACGATGAAAATGTTACATGGATCTGTTTGGAAATGGTAGCCAGCTTTGCTGAAATGCAGAACATCACCCAGCTGGCACAGTGACACCAAATGACACTCAGGCCTCAGAGTCTTTGCAAGTCTGCTCAAAAAACGCTCCCTTTGCTTTTTTTTAATGCTTCACGGCCTTGCCTCTGATCACAACTAATGCTTATTTTGTGCCCAATGGTGCCAACATCATGTATGATGGCATTTTATCTGAGGTGGCACAAAAGCAGTGCAAGAAATCATTAGAGAAAATGCTAAGCAAATGTGAAAAATCAGCAAAGTTTAAACCAAAATGTTCTCTCTTGATTTCATACATTCCTGGCACAATAATCCTGTAGCATATCATTATCATTAGTTGTGCTGCTTGAATTGAGGTTATACAAACCAGCAGGGTATAGCCCTGTGTTAGGAGGCGTTCTTGGCAGTCTGATTCCACCACAGCTGTCTTAGCTGCAATTTTATAAGAAGCTGTGGAATGAAAGATAATATAGCTGCCAGTTTCACCCTTTCTTCATTTTGCTTAGGTGTTCGCTACATAAAAAGATGGGGACAGAACTTTAATTTCCACTCATCTCCAGAGGCCAGAAATGATAGGAAGTAAATCAGTAGCAGGAGATGATTCAAAGGCTCTTTGTAAAGAGCTGAAATCCAGTTTCATACACTGTCCTGAGAAGCTGGGCAGTGTGGTCAAAATAGCAGTACTAGTTGTGAAAGGAAATAGTTAATCATCATGGGTGTGTGTGTGTGGGTGGGTGGGTGGTGGTGTTGTGTTTGGTTTTTTTTGGTGAAATCTTATTTTTCCTCCTCCCACTTTCAAGTAGTGCTGAACTCTCACTTCAAATCAGTACATGGACTGTGGTTTTGTGCATATCTTTTAGCCTCTGCAAACCATGAATGAAAGAACTATGTACAGGCTAAATGGTATTTCCCCCTCTTCTCTTTCCTCTTTTTTCACCTCCAAATCACAAGGAATTTGGTTTTGTGTCTGTAACACTGCTTCATTCCATTCAGCCACTTCATAAAGCAGGTATCAATAGTTGAGCTACTTCAAGTCCAAAGATAAAATGCTTATGTCCTGACAACAATCCATCTTCCATTCTCCTATAAGAATTAAATAATCAATATCAATAATTATATAGGAATTTGGTACAATTATAAAGGCAGAGAGATGTGTATTTATAGCAACAAAACCCCCAAAGCCATCCTAACACCTCGAATATTGCTGTACTTCTACAGTGCAGGTGTGATGCTATGCATGTTGTCAATGTGTCATTAAAACCATTCTGAGGCTGAAGACTTATGCACCCTCAGATAAAAATTTTTGGACCCTCCTGGGGCACAAGTACATCCTCTCCCTCTTCTGCAAGCAGGGACAGAGTCTCTGCACTGATTCACACTCACCAGGTGCCACCTGCGCTTTGCAACACTGCTCGAGGTCATTCTAAGTGTGGTGCAGGACCTCTGAAGGAACACTGCATTGCTATGTTTCAAAACAGTCTGCTCACATTTCAGTGCACCTGCTGCACTACCTGCACCTACTGGCCTAAGCATAACTGAGTGGTGAGATGCTGATAGTGGACTCTCAGAGTAGGGTCAACAAGACAGCCATAACAATTAGCCTGAGGAGTCTCATAGCTGCACACGTGCGGCACAAGTGTTCGGAAAGCAAACATCACACTCACTCCTTTGATGTTTGTGTGTGCTAATGTATTTCTAATTTTTTTTATTTCTCTTTCACAGCATTGGAATACATGGTAGAGAGAGAATCGAAGTAAACTGAGTCATACTTTCTGATGGAGGCATCCACGAAATACAAGCTATGGTTTTAAAGGGCATCTGAAGTCTAAAGAAGGCAAGAGGATGTCCAACAGAAGTGAAACCCTGCTAAAAACCTCTGTGTCATAGGGAAGTTTTATATCAAACAATAAAGCCATTTTACTTTTCAGTAATGATATCCATGACACAGTTTTCAGTTCTGGGAGTGGTGAAGGGCAAGGAGAGAGGGAGAGAGCAGAACCTTCAAATACAGTTCCTTCCTGTGCACTTTAAGTTGAACTGAATTTTCATTTAATACAAAAAATAATTCCACCATATCTCTATTCTGCTATACTCTCAGGCATTCTCTCAAAAGGAAAACCAACAACACAATGCAAATTTTTATGCACCTAAGTGATATGTGCTCAGAATAGTGATTGGCCCCCTGTGGTATAGGGAAAAAATGAAAATCTTTGCTAATTAGACACCTTTATAATAGGGAAATTTAATGGTTACTGTTATGCAATCGAGAACAAGAATTCCTCCCATTACAAAGAGCTATTCCTCAACACTATGCCAGAGTGACCACTAATTTTATTTTCAGATCAATAGTTTGTATGTTGAGTTAATAAATGTGAAATGTTAATGTAGTATCAAACAGCCATTTAGGCCTCTGTCCTGGTTACAGCCCCTCTAATCAGCGCCCTCGGCGGTGACACTTAGGCTGTCTGTGGGGACAGATGAGTCCAACACAGAGGCTGCTCCTAGCTCTTGTGATGATTCCGTGCTGGACAGCCCTGCCTGAGGAGGAGCTGGCCACACAGGCTGCTTTATCTGCTTTGGCTGATGCAATCTGTACAACTTGTGTTCTCAAGAGGTATAAGGCATATTTATTCTTCCTCTTGGACCAGTTTTGCTAATAACGATTGCAACCAATAAGAAAACCTTTCATCGGTGTAGTTTTCTAACAGACATCTGAAGGGTCTCCAGCTGGTAGAAGAACCTACATATGTCTTGGGGGGGATTCAACAGAGACATCTCGTGGAAATCAGTTATAGAAGTTAAGGCTTATTTTCATTTTGCAGGCTCACAGCATGTCAAGGGTTGGAAGGGACCCAGAGAGCTCATCCAGTCCAACCCCTGCCAAAGCAGGACCAGACAATCTAGTTCAGGGCACACAGGAACACATCCAGACAGGCCTGCAAAGGCTCAGAGAAGGAGACTCCACAGCCTCTCTGGGCAGCCTGTGCCAGGGCTCTGGGACCATTCCAGTCAAGCAGTTCCCCTTGTGCTGAGCTGGAACCTCCTGTGCTGCAGCTTCCATCCATAGCTCCTTGTCCTATCCCAGGCAGCAGTGAGCAGAGACTGTCCCCCACTCCCTGACCCCCAGCCCTCAGATAGTTATAAACATTTATTAGATCCCCTCTCAGTCTTCTCTTCTCCAGGCTAAGCAGCCTCAGGTCCCTCAGCCTCTCCTCATCAGGCTCATCATCCTCACCATTCCAGTCCCCTCATCATCCTCAGAGCCCTCTGCTGGACCTCCTCCAGCAGATCCCTGCCCCTCTTAAACTGGGGAGCCCAAAACTGAACTGAAGCTTGTGAAAACCCTGCAAGATCAAGGGAGAGAAAAAATATTTTATCTCTGCTTTAGAACAGTAACTAGCAGGTTCAGTTTTCAAAGGCTCCTTTTCACAGCCTCTGGAATGACACAAGGAGTGGTTCATACCAGCTTCCACATGCAAGTCAGCTCAAAAACATGAGCTTCACACCAGCCAAAAATATTCCCATGAAAACCAGGCATGCAATATTGCATTAAAAGTTAACGGAATACATTTGAAACTTCACCCCTAGTTGTCTGGTGTGGTGTGCTTGCAAAAGGATCCACTGCCAAGGTATATTTATAGGACACATGAAAGTCATTGCTATTCTCTTTTTGTTCCTCTTGCCTGCTTTATTCATTTGGGTCCTCTAACATTTTCCATATGCAAGGGATGGCAGGAGAAGGCCTCCATGCAAGGCTCTGTGAGGGCCTGTAGCTGTTCTTGACAACCAGGTACCTTCGAGGGGCTCAGCAGAGCTCAACAAACTCTGGATGCATGAAGCCCCTCAGTTCCAGAGAGGTGTTGAGGTGCTGGAAGGTGCCCAGAGAAGGGCAGCAAGGCTGGGGAGGGGCCTGGAGCACAGCCCTGTGAGGAGAGGCTGAGGGAGTTGGGGGTGTGCAGCCTGCAGAAGAGGAGGTTCAGGGCAGAGCTCATTGCTCTCTGCAGCTACCTGAAGGGGGGTTGTAGGCAGCTGGGGTTGGGCTCTGCTGCCAGGCACCCAGGGACAGAACAAGGGGACACAGCCTCAAGCTCTGCCAGGGCAGGTTCAGGATGGATGTTAGGAAGAAGTTCTTGGCAGAGAGAGTGATTGGCATTGGAATGGGCTGCCCAGGGAGGTGGTGGAGTCCCCTTCCCTGAAGGTGTTTAAGAGGAGGTTGCATGAGGCACTTGGTGCCATGGTCTAGTTGGATAGGGTTGGGGGATAGGTTGGGCTGGATGAGCTTGGAGGTCTCTTCCAACCTGGTTGACTCTATGGCTCTATAATAAGGGCAGGCAAGGAAGTAGTCTTTTAGATGAAACGAGATAATGTAACTGTTTTGTGGCATCATAGGGTTGCAGCTTTCCTGACTATACCTATAATGGTTTATCTTTTGATTCGAAGCTCCAGGTCCTAAAACCAAGAGGATCCTGCCTTTTATTTGCAGAAAATGAGTTTCCAGTCCTCTTCTTTGTGAGGGAAAGCTCAAAATTGTAACCAAAAATCAAACATGGAGTGTGGAGCTTGAGACGGGAACTTTTAAATACATTCAATTTCTAAACACATCTCCTTATCCTTAAGGTCCCTCCCCTGATGTTGGAACTATGTGCAATGCTGATGACACAGGTTCCACCAAGCACACTGCTTCCATTACCTTTATGCTGTTATTTTTATGACCAATGGTGTTTCTAGCTCAGCAGCTATTTTAAAGTCATGCTTGAAAGCTGGCCAAGTTCAACTTCCCTCACATCACTTCTTTAAAGAGTTGTAAACAGTGACCTGTCTCAAACGTGTTACAAAGCTACTATCTAGGACTTCTTGCCCAAAAACAGATGTAATTTTTTACTGAATGACAGCAGTTAAAAATGTTGATACACTGAACTAATGGTGAAGCATTAAATCTTGACATATTGCTGCTGAATGCTTTTCCCACTGCTCTGTGGAAGACAATGCAGAAAGCATCACACATGCTTCACACAGAGGACTTGACTTGGTGAGCTAGAGTAATTATAAACCCATTTGGCCATTTTCCATGCAAGCTATGAGCCCATGTGTGATTTTCAGTGGGATGACACACACACTACTATGTAGAGGATAGCATGCTGCACCTGAATTGGCATGAAAAGGAGTTCTTGCTACAAAGTTTTATTGATGTGGGACTTTAAAATTTTAAATACAAACAGGTAGATATTCCATTCTGACCCAGACCAAGTTAAATGAAATGAAATGTATTTGCCATTCTTTTGCTAACCTGAGCAGCAGGTAAAACAGCTGCTCAAGAGAGAGACTCTTCTGTGCTAAATACAGCAAATACAAAGCATGCATATCTTCACATCAGTAAACATATGTGCAGAGGTAGTTAATTTCAGACTGGTGAAAACAAACTGGATTCTAAGTACCAAACACCTCTGCAAGTTCACTGTCAGCTTTGTGAATGAATGCAGTGCTCACATTGCTACCACAGTGGTGTGCCTGTGAATTGTCTGTACAGAGATTGTTAGGATCTTCCAACAGCCGTAAATGGAAGATTCAGTCAATGGTTCAACTCCTCCATCTGATTGAGTAGTCATGCAGAGCTCAGAGGTCAAACTCAAGACTTTATGGCAACTCTGAGAAAAATTACTTTTCAGTGTAAGAGTCCAAGAGAAATTTGGCCACTGCAATAGTCATTTAGAATGCAACATAATATATGTGCCAGCAGAAAAATACAAAATATGAAGTAGTGACAAAATGCAAAAGACTGAAAAGAAACTGGTAATAGAATTTCTGGTCAGCAAAAGCCCATTACAAATGGTTGGGCAAACTGCAACCTCAAATGTTTTTCCTGATTTTACATGAAGACCTAGGTATTAACAGAGCACGCCATTAATTAAGCAATGACTTATAATTAGATAGGAACATAATTGAGGTAATTTATTATTTTGTAATGATGGTATTTTAATTCTACCTAGACAATCTCTAATCACAGAATCACAGCATTAACCAGGTTGGAAAAGACCTCTAAGGCCATCGAGTCCAACCTATCACCTGACCTTTCTGATTAACTACTCCATGGCACTAAGTGTCTCGTCCAGCCTCCTCCTAAACACCTGCAGGGATGGGGACTCCAATAGGCCCTTTAAAAGTCTATACACTTTACAGATGTGGAAATAAACATTCAAATATAACTTCCTAGCACAGACCCCTCTGCTGAATCACTTAAAATTTCTTGCAGCGTAATCTGCATTAGATTTTGCAACCTGTGTTCAGTTGGACCTTGCTTACATTCCCTGTGAGAAGATACTTGTGATTTGGGGACTTTAACACAGCATCTTGATGGGTATAAATAAGCTTGCTACCTAGCTGATGTTCCTCATACGCTGTGTTTTTTTAAGGGCAAACATTCCCTGTTTAGAAAAAGAGATGTCACTTGAAAGCCCCCCCGTTCTGATGCAGAGATATCTGGGGGTCTGTAGGGGATCTGTAGATGTGTGTTCTCATGGCCAACTGAATGGCAGTGCTGAGCTTGCATTTCTAGAAGTTAGCAAGAATGGAAAAAGAAAGACAACATTTTTTTCTGTGTTAGCTGGAAAGAAAAGTGAACCAAGCATTATGATTAGCTTATCATAAAATCATAGAATCACAGAATCAAGCAGGTTGGAAGGGACCTCCAAGCTCATCCAGCCCAACCTATCCCCCAGCCCTAGCCAATCAGCCAGACCATGGCACTAAGTGCCCCATCCAGGCTTGACTTCAACATCTCCAGGAACGGTGACTCCACCACCTCCCTGGGCAGCCCATTCCAATGCTAATCACTTTCTCTGTCAAGAACTTCCTCCTAACACCCAGCCTAGACCTCCTCTGGCACAACTTGAGGCTGTGTTCCCTCATTCTGTTGCTGGTGGTTCTTGCTGAGATGAACACATTGGCAAAAATTTCTTCTGCCCTCTATACTTTGATACACTTGTGAGAAAACATGTACAATGAAAACAGTGCCCATTTGGTAAACTTTAATTTCACAGGAAGGAAAAATCCTGCAGCAATTACTCTCCTATCAAGTAGTTCTGTGGATTTATGCTATCATTTAGCAGGTGGTCTGTTGACTTTAAGCCACTGGATAGTTCTACGTGCTGTAAGGTGGACACCCTTAGAATATAACACTTACCTGCTGAGAACAACATTACACCATTTGTGAAACTATATAGTTGAAATAATCAAACTCAGCAACATTTTATTGCTCTCTCTATCAGTTGTGGACCAGCTAATTCCTCAGTCCATGATAATCCCCCATCAACAAACAGTTTAGCTGAAACTTTCACAGTGATTTGTTTTCTCCTCATTCCTGAAAGCACTGCCTCTCCTTCCCAACCCCTTCATATTTTTTAGGCAGTGAAAGAATAATCTCTGAAGATTGTAATTAATTACAGTTTAGATTAATATCAGATAACCATTACTGCAGAAAAAAATCAGTGTCTTGCTGTGAGATGTGTACTTCTAATAACATGAAGGTAAGATAAAAGAAAATTCATTCATACCTTAAAAACTTATATGTATTCTAGCAGTTAGTTAACTTATTGCCTAAGATGTATTAAAGTGAGTATTTCTTCACTGATGGACGCAGTTTCCTCTTGTTTTCCCTCATTCACTATCAAAGGAGCTATCTAAACAAGCTTTCATCTACCCAACTACTTTTCCCCTTTAAATCTTTTGAAAACACAAGTTCCACTATGATCTGCAATGCTGGTTAAGAAATCAAACATCTGTGAAACAAACAAACAAACAAGTTCCTATTTTTTTCCCTTCCAGTTTTAGTCCAGAGATATGGGAAAAATCCTTGCTTTCATGATAGCTGAAGTACTACATTAATATTTGACTGTAGTGAAGTTGTGCTTCAGAGTTTTAGGGAATTAGTTGCAAAGATCAGGAAAGGATATTCAACACTGCGGGATAAACTGGATTTTGAATTTGGATTTGGGTTTTTAACTCCTGTTTAGGCATTTTCTCTGGCGAGAGCTGGGGTTAGAAGGCTCTGAGCCTCCCTTCTCAGCTGTTACATCTCACCCAGAACCAGACTGCTGAGCTGGTGCTTAGGGATGTGGTCTGGTGCTTAGGGATGTGGTCTGAGGTGCATCTTGTAGTGTAGGGTTATAGGTTGGAGTTGGTGATCCCGAAGGGCTTTTCCAGCCTGCATGTTCCTGTGATTCTGTGATTTGTGTGAGGGCAGTTCTGTCAGGAAGCCCATTCTGTGCCCCATGACATAGAGCTCACCTGTCAGAATAATCAGAACCTAATGAATTTCCTGCCCTGTGGCAAGACAAAGTATTCAACCAAAGAGCATGGGCACATCTCTGGAGCAGTAAATTAATGCTCTGAGCAGATAGCTGCTTGGAGAGTTCACTATAAATACCTCAGACTACCCATTTTCTCCTAATAGCACACAATCAGGGATGACTGACAAACCTAAAATACCTCAGATTCACCTAAGCCATTTGGCTCAGTCTGTCAACAACTGTACTAAACTGCCTGGCTTGTGCTCTGCAAAAGGTCAGGCTGAACGATGCAGGACAGCCCCTGTGCCAGGAGGCTCTGTGGATTTGGGGGATGTGCACAAATTAATTTTAATCTGTGTTTGCAAGGGAATTAAACCAGCATCGTAGGAGCCAAAGAAACGCTGCAGCAGAATTCAGCATGGTTGGCTTGGCTGACTCAGTAAATCTGGGATCTGAACTTCAGGAAGAACTGATCTCAGGGCAGGTGGGTTTCTTTTTTTGTGTGTGTCCCAGGTAGTTATCACTGCACTCAAAGTATGAGTTGATTATCACAGTAAAGGAATGTACCTTTTGAGATGGTTTCCCAAACTCCTACTATGACAATGATTACTAAGAAACTCTTCCATTATTCTTTTGATTCCATTGCTGGGTAGATTGGGTTTTCCAGATAAGCAGCATTCTGCACCCAGCATATGCATGGGGGAGAAGGACACTGACCAGAGCAAGTTCCTCTCTGTGAATTCCTTGGTACACCCTTGTCTCTGAACTGAGTGCCTAAATCACAGCAGTTACTCTGTGGCTCCATTGTATGTCAAAGTGACATCCACAGTCATTACATAGTCCATGCTCCTGAACACTCCAGCCCTTACTTTCTTTTGCTAATAGGAAGATGATGTCTGACTTTTATAACTCTCTCACCAATATTTCTTTGAAAAGCAACTATGCTTTGTTTTATTCTCCCTGCACAGTGACTTGTATTTCTGTGGTACTGGCTTGCAGCATGCTGTCCAGATAAACCAAGAGGAATTTTGTTTGATTCATAGCTATATCTGAAGTACTAAGAGGCACCCGAAAGAAGGGGAAAGAAAGAAAGAAAGAAAGAAAGAAAGAAAGAAAGAAAGAAAGAAAGAAAGAAAGAAAGATTGAAAATACAGATGGAGTCAGATTCTCAGCAAGTAAAAAATGTCATATCCTCACTATTTCTGACTGACTTTGCACCAGGTGAAGTTTTGGCTCAGCATTAGAAACGCTGGGAAAGACAATTTATTACTCATCCCAGGTTTTAGGAAAGAATGCTTAGAACTGAAAGGCAACACCCTGTATTTGACTTCTTCAAAACATTTTTAGACTTTATTGTTAATAAGATTAAAAAGGAGATGAGCAATAAAGATATTGGAGCTGAGTTTATTATGAGAAAAAGTATACTTCAGGAAGAGTGCTCTCCCACCACTTAAACAGAAAGTTTGTGTACACATCCTTCCATTCACATTTTTTTATTGCTGTTTGCCTAGAAGAAAAAAAAGAAAGAGGTCCCAATGACAAGAATGTGAGCAGGAGTGCACTGCCTCCCCTCTCCAGGCTGCTCCCAGTGCGCCGCTCCGTGCACTTCCCAAAGCAATGTCGTTTGCTGCCAGTCATCACTGTAGACGCTTTGGTGGGGGAAACATAATACTCCCCTGGAAAATAAAGCGAGCCATCTGACAAACTCTGCTCCTCCTGCCTTTTGTGGACCATCCAGCGACTTGACTTTACTGAGAGAACAAGGGGAAGTTTATAATAGGATCAGTTTTGTTTGCAATTTGTTTCTAATAGATGCCAATAAGCCGGTTAACTAGGCTCTAGTTAATGGAAATTTTATTGTTTCCCCCCCTGCAGTGCACATGACCTTTTCTTACGAGGGTTTGTGATTCCTGAAAACATGTATCTGCTGCCCTGCCTCGGGGTCTGCTTACAGCAGCAGGGACATGACCATGAGCTCTTCTGAACTCGCTTGGCAGGTCTCTGCTCTGAGCAGACACAGAGCTTTGATCCTTCTGTCAGTGGTGAATTTACAGCAGCGTCCTGGCTTTTGCTCCGTGTACATTTCTCCAAATATAATATCTCCTTCAAGAAATCAATGATAAGCTGTTAAACTAAAGAGCATGGTAACATCCACAGAGCAGTAAATTAATGGTCTTTTGTGGATAGATGGTTACAGATTTCATCATAAAAAATGGATAAAAGATTACATATCACACAGAGCGAAACTTTTAATAACTCAACATGACTTTTCTTAATGGGTTTTATTCATTTTAATCATTATAGTGTCAATGATGATTATAGCCTTATTAGATTCTGGTGATTGAGGAGCCTGTTTATGAGATATTGAAAATCTTAGTCTGTTCAGAAGTGTAGTTGCAGTCAGTGTAGGTTTGATGTGTAACTTCATCTGCAGATGTAAGGCTTGCCAACAGAGTTTCAATTAATACTTTTGCTAAATTGCTCCTGTCTGTAGTGACCCAGGTCACAGATGACTTAGGGATTACACAACACTAGCTTCTCAAAACAGTAGACCTGCAAGAGTGTAAATCAAAGAGAAATGAG
>VWYK01083210.1:0-51833 GCA_013399775.1 Semnornis frantzii | reverse complement strand
AAAAAAAAAAAAAGAAATAGAAATAGAAGGAAAAAAAAAGAGGAGGGGTGGGAAATCATACGGAAAAGGAAACCAATCTGCTTCCCTCCCTAGCAGCCACATAGGAATTTGGCTTATGTTACCACTCTGGGTTAGGTTTTCCTTCCTAAAGATGGAGTTTTCAAATAGACATAAGCATATATGAGCACTCACAATTAGAAAGGCCTTGATCAAGAACACATCAAGAACAGAACAAACAAAGTTGGTGCAACGATGCTGTGTAATTATCTTTGCATCCTGAGGGAGAATAAATTTTTAAGAACTGTTTTTAAAAAAACTTATTTTTATGCTAATTCCATTTAATATGAACAAGAATACAGGAGATTTTTTTTTTTTTTTTTAAGTCTTCCCTTTTAATATTTTTTTTTCTTTTGGCTCTTGTTTAAAGCTTACTAAAAGAATCTTTTTCCTTGTGAGGCCACAGATACAATCTAAAGACCTCAAAATGAAAATTATTCCCTAAGTTTGTTTGTAATTAAAATGGAATATCAGTGATCACATATAGCTCTCTTTCAAGAGTGCCACTTCCCCTTGCAAATCAACAGCATTATGAACTATAAAAACTTTAGATAAGAGACATATAAATCTATCTAAACCATTATGAATTAATGAATCTTTTGGATCCTGAAAATCTGAAGTGTGCTCCAGATTAATCCTGCTTTTTAGTCTCAGCCTGCCCTATGTCCTATCCCTCACTATGAGACCAGTAGGCTTCAGGCCAGCTGGGTCCCTGCAGGTGCTGGCAGGGTGTTTGTACCAGCAGCTTCTGCCTGCTTTCAAGTGTCACAGAAGCTGGAGATCCTCCTACGCTAGGGTGGTTGCTGGGACATTTTCAGAGCTCTCTGTGTCCATCCTCCTCCATCCTGTTTGCTTGGCTATGTCCAGGTGTAGCAATGGGCAAGTCTGTAGCACCATTATCAACTTATCTGTCAATGTTTCTCAGCAGTGTCATGCCTCTTTCAGAACTTGAGTAAAATTCAGTGTAATCCCCAGAATCCCTTATCCTAAATAAGGACATCAGGATTTGTTCTGCTAAGGATTCAATTAGACCTTGCAGTGCCACTAGGTGCATTCTCTTTTGTTTCTCTTCAGCGTTAAAGTGATGCCAGCAGTCTTCAAATATGTAAAAGGCAGTTCAGAAAGAGAGGAAAAAAGCTTTTCTTTGTCCACTGGGGATAGAACAGTGAGTGCTGGGTTTAAATTGCACCAAGAGGGTTTAGACTAGACATCAAGAAGAAGCACTATAGATGGCTAACAGCACAGATAGTTAGGGATTGCTGCTGGTCATGTAGGGAACATGTGGAAACATCACCTCTGGAGATTTTGTTAAAAACTGTGAAGAGAATAACTACCCAATGTTCAGAGGTCATTCCAGCCTTTTAAAAAAAATTATTTCTAAGATTTTCCTCCTTGCTCACAGGTTAACCATAGTGTGCTTTTTTCTAAGTGCTGGTTGGTCAAACAGTTTCTAATTTACTTCAGATTTGAGTTCCTTCCATATGAATGTTTCAGGTAGTGCATTTTCTTCTCTATTTATTCAAATGGTAGCAGTCATTGTGACCTGGCTATGGGCATTTACTCTCTTAAATCAATGTACTTGTCACTGAACAACCATACTTTTACTAAGGGATCACAATAAAAACCTTGTCATTATTACAGTGCCACAAATGGATGCTAGAGGAAAGAAAGATGAATAAAAGAGTTTGGTCAAAAAATCCTTTGACTCAGTCATGGCTCAGTCACAGTTCCATATGACAACCATATGGATGTGCTTGCTGGTCTCAATCCACTCTTCTCTTATTCCATTCCCATTGTGGACAGAATGCTCCTGCTGCACACCAAGACAATCAGGAAAGGAACATTTGCTATGTTCTTACAAGTGGATCTGGAAGATGGCAAAATGCAGACTTAAACCCCCACCAATTCTCATGTTCCTCTTCAGTATCCCAGGCGTCACACAGTGCTTCAGATGCTCAAGAGAATGTTATTCTTCTATCAGTATACTCAGCAACACACAGGTACATAACCAAGGTAAGGAAGTAGGCCTTCAGAATTACCATTTCTACAGACCATTCACTTGCTTCCTCTTTTCTTGTTAAGCCAGTTGGAAAGGTAACAAATGTCTCAAAGCAGGAGGAGAAAGGGTAGACAAAGAATGTTTAGGAAATGTCTGGGGTTTCTTTTTAATTAATGTGTCACTCAGTGAGCTGCAGGGCAGACTCAGTAGCTGGGACAATCCAAACAAAGCCCACAGGTTCCTATTTTAGGCACCTCCCTTTCCTCAGGGCAGGATTATCAACAGGAGTGGGAGACCAAGTTGTGAAGTGGTGCTACGCATTCTCTTTTCAGCTCTGTGCAGATGAGAAGTTTGGAACCTCACTCTCTCCCTCTTGGTTTGTCTGCCTGGACCATCTCATATGTTTTTAGCCAAACCCTTCCCTTTCTCTCTTTCTCCTATTTGCTATTATTTTGCAGGAAAGTTGTTACATGCTTTCAGAATGGAGAGATGGACTACAGTTTGCCGCAGCCTCTGTGTTCCGAAATAGGAGTTAACAGATTTTGGGCCCCGGCACTGTTGTACAACTCTGCCAGGATCTGTTTGGCTCTGTCTCAGTGCCACACAGAATGTTTCTTCTAAACCAACCAAAGAGCTGCCGTTAGCTGCCCTGCCCCAGCACTCACAAACGATGCTCAGAGCAACGCAGACTGCTCCTACGCCTGATCACCACTAAGTTACTTCCCACTGTGTGCCGAGGTGACGAGGAGGAGGACTGGAGCACTGCCATCCTCCTGGCAGCCTGTTGTGCCTGTTAGACACAGTCGGGGAGGTGCAGGACCCACCCAGGGAGACTTTGGTTCATTTCCTTATTCCCTGGTGTGGGGCAATCTTGCCCTGTGTTAGCGGGAAACACTCAGCAAAGATATCAAAAGCACCAAGGCAGAAACTTGCAAACCACAGCCTCTTTATTCTTGTGGCAAAGGCTGATAGCATTTAACAGAAAACAAATATCCTTCTGAACTCTCCCACCAAGTTCCAGAGGGACTCCTGCAGACCAGGCTTTGCAGGCAAGCATGGCCACAGGATTCTCCAGTGCAGACTGAGAAGCAGATATCCTCCTCCTTGGCTTTAGTCACCAACAAGCTCGCTATGGTTTGTCCCGATCAGACATTATGAGACAACATAGAACGTCACATCCCTCCTTCAGGTGGACCAAGCTTCTCTCCTGGGGTCAAACATTGCACCAGGTTACGCAGGATGCAACCAAGCGTGCTCAGGTCTGCTTATGTTACCACCTAGTGACTGTGCAGGGTGCACTGCAGTACGTTTTGGTGGTGTATAAGGAGATTTGCAATGTAAACAAATGGTGATTTATCAAAGTGACTGAACAAAGCCATTAAATTGATGTAGAACAGTTCCAGTATTAAAGTGGGCAATTAAAAAAGCAAAACAAAAAAAAACTCAAACCCATCACCCTGATTTCTTTAGAGAGATAGAACAAAAATACCTCCTCCAAATATTTGAGTTTTCTTCATTGAAGTCAAGCAGCCTATCCTGTTTCCTGGAATTTGGCTGGCAGGTTCACAGTCACATCTTTTCTTCTTTCACTGAGGTAATAACTAATCGTTTCTGCCCCATACTTTTGTCATATGTAAGTGTCATTTTATTGTTCCCTAAGGTCAATTTTACTAAGACTTTCAAAAAGCTGAATTTAAAATGACTAATGCCGATTAAAAGTAGGAATTCAAGGTTGCAAAGCCTATCATGGCCTTATGCTATTTCCTGTGGCTGTATTTTAAGGCAATTAGGAGCAGATCTCCCTGTAGAACATCTTTGTAAAGTAAATGCAAGTGCATTAACATGCAGACTTATCTAGTAAATACTCACACTTGTTTGTAGGGTGGAAAGCTTTCCCCAAGCTGTTTTCTAAATTCTTTTTCACTTCTGCAAGTGTGCCAATAAAAATTCTTCCAGCTGGCTATCCCCAGAATTATTTTAAACTTCTTATAACCTGAAGTCCAGTGATTGTAGCATGTCATACATCAGCAGTTTAATATTGCCATCTCCTACTCACCCAAGCAAGGCTGATACGGCTTCTGGTGGGTCTGACAATCGCTCAGGATGGGATTTCCAGTTTGGAACTTTTACCCAGCTGTCTAAGCTTACCTTTGTACCAAAATATCAGTTATTTCTCTGGGTCTGTCAGCACCAGCACCTTTGAAAATCAGGGATACTAGCTTGTGAAGATAGTGAGAGATTTTGCACATTGGAAGTTCTTAAGCTATGAAAAAGTAGGTTGTTAGTAAGCCTGATGGAGTTAATGAGCCTGGTTTGGGGGGTGTGGAACTCCTAGCAAAGGTGAGGAGTTATACAGAGCTTGTCAGATTTAGTCTATTTCTGCCTTTACTCCAAGGGTTTTACTTTCAACGCTGGAATTCACATCTGAAAAAAATAAAGGTACAGGCCAAAAGTTTCTGAAAAGACAGCCCTCAACCAGTCAAAGAAAGTTGACTGAAGTATGGTATAGAGGAAATATTTTTATAGTTTTTTTTTTCTGTTGTATGATGCCTTTTTTAAAAGGTACTATAAACATTATTTGAACCAGGTTCCCTTTACTAGGAAAGGTCAAATCTTACAATAGACTCACAAACTCAGGCTAGCCATTAGTAAATAAGGGTTTATGGAAAACTCATAAAGCACCCAAAGTGCCAGCTTATGTAATGTATCTAATATAATAAACACTCTGAGGGGAGTCTCGGAGTGGAAAAAATGCAGTTTGTTATTATAAAATATTTGGACATAGTCAAGACCTTAGAAATCAAACTGCAGGAGCCAGAAGCTTTGCCACAAAGCCTGAAAATCCAGGAGACCTTCGGCTTGCCAAGAGAAAACATTTCAGCAGATCCTGCAGGGTAGGTTGTTAATACAAACCCAAACTCACAGTGGTCCCAGAATTTGTGTAGGAGCTACCTGGCACAGCCATGGGTGCACTCACATTATACTAACCACCGCACAAATGCCTGCCTGGTTTCAGAGTGCAACAACTGTGTGGCATTGTCAGTGGGACACAGCAATGCAGGAGGAGCAGAGCATATGATTCACTTCTGTTGCAGAGATGCCTTCTGAAGGGACTTGCTGAGGAAGGCAGCCCCTGAGGGCTGGTTGGCACCATCTTGGATTGTTTCCTGAGCAATAATATTCCCACAACAACTACAGTCACCTGGTGTTGTGCAAACTACCTGCACAGAATCGTTTGATTTGACGTTCCACCCTCATGCTATTTCAGCATGCTCCTTCCTAAATTGTGATTAACAAGGATTAGGTTGTTCTCACTTTGTAAGGGATATTTATAGTTCCATATTTTCCCCCCCACACCTTCCCACTCCTGCAGTGCATCAATGGCATGATTTTAGTCCTAACATGTGACCAGAGTTATAGTCATGTTAAGTAATTAAAAGAGTTGATTATGAAACAGAAAGGGCTAATCAGAAACACATGAACAATGCACTGCATTTATGCACTGTACCTTTTCTTCTGCAACTAACTCCTGACAAGGCTTTATATGATGCTTTCATGACTGAAAGGCCTCCTTCAAGCAGAGCATTCTGTTTACCTGTTCCAAACCACAACAAAATCTGTAGACCAAAGCTGAACTTGAAATAGCAGCAGAGCTTAGTGACTCCATTTTTCTGCCCTTGAACACAATTGGAGTTTTATGATTAAATTCAGTGAGAACAGAAACAAGCCTGGAAAATAATGATCTAAGAGGGAAATTGACTGAGGTAGCAGGATTGTGATACATAAATTCACAAGAGAGATCAGTGTGGCATAGGACAGGGTCCACAACAACCTAGTTGAGGGGTATTCTAGGTGGCTAGTAGGCAGTCTTAATTTAGGATTAATTTACTAAATACTAATACTGGAGCAGATGTGCTCCCACTGAATTGGTAGCAAAAAAACCCAAACAGCAACAACAAAAACGGGAAACTTGTTAGTATTTATTTTAAAAGCCGAATGTTTGTGACTCTTCAGATAGAGTCAGAGGAAAGGATTTCTTCTGAAAGGATGTGTACCTCTGCAGCCTGATCTAGGCAAGCCTGCTTTAGCAGGGAGTTGGACTAGATGATCTCCAAGAGCGTATGTGAGTAGCAAGAAGAAACTGCTGTGCACACAGGAGAAGGAATCGTTTGCAATGGAGCTAAGTACAGCAGTCCTCCCAAGTTCAAAGCACTTCCAGAGTTAGTTGGGGGATGGAAGGCATGAACTGTGTGGCAGTTATGCCAGGCACAGCTCCAGGAGAACGGCCAGCAGCAGGCTGCTACATCAGTGGTCCTGCCGTCTCTGGCAGCATAGACACTAAAGGAGAGATCCACATCCTGTACTGTCACCTGTCTGAAAAATGAGGTTCCTGGGATGAGCTATTGTGCTGGTTTGAGCTAATTGGAATATTTTAATAGGGAAAATTATATTATAGGCTGTGAAAAGGAAACAATGGTGATGTCTACTTCACTCATAGGCTTGCTGAGATGTTTAAGTACTCAAAGCAAAGATAAGTCAGTGTCTCTGGGGCACAGCATCTCCGGCGGTCTAGCTTCTGGCTTCTCCTCTCTGCTGAGTAACTTCACTAACCACTTCCCTTCTAACCCCCCTGGTCCATCTTCCAAAATTCACCTTGCGCATAAGGCAAACCTTGGGGTAAGGTATAGGGGTGGGGAGAAGGTGGAAGGGTGGTTGGGAGCCCCTCCTGGGGTCTCTGATTTCTGGGAGGGGAGTTGTGTTTCTGTATTACCTTTAACTTGTATACTTCTGTAAATATTCCTGTGCATAGTGTATTTATCTGCTTGTACATTGTGCTGAGCTGTAAATAGAGCTTCAGTCCTTAACGTCCAGCTGGTTGAGTTCTAGTCTGGGTCATTTTACAAAGTGTGGGGGGCAGGGAACTCCCAAACCATCACAGCTAAACATGGAGAGAAGGGGTAAAACTCTAAACTGTAAAGCAAGTGTGAGAAACATGATGAAATCTTCTCTGGAGGAGTTTGTCTCCTTTTGGGGACAACTGCAGGAGTCTGGATAGCCGTGAGGGAAAGCTTTTGGGTTGCTTACAGTGAACAAAACTCTTCTAAAGCCAATGACTTTAAATGTCTGCCTGGAGTCATGGAACCATAGACTCACTAAGGCTGGAAAAGATCCTCAAGATCATTGAGTCCAACTGTAACTCAGTTACCATGACCATTAAAGCATGTCCTGAAGTGCCACATCTACACAATTCTTAAACTCCTCCAGGGATGACAACTCCACCGCCTCCCTGGGCAGCCTGTTCCAGCTCCTTATCACTCTCTTAGTAAAGAAGTTTTTCCCAATGTCCAATCTAAACCTGCCCTGACACAACTTAAACCTGTTTCCTCTCATCCTGTCACTAGTTACTTGGGAAAATGGACTGATACCAGCCTCACTGCAACCTCTTTCAGGTAGTTGTAGAGAGCAATAAGATCTCCCCTCAGTCTTCTCTGTTCCAGTTTAAACAACCTCAGCTCCCTCAGCTGCTCCCCTTATGATGCCCTCCAAGCCCCTCATCAGCCTTGTCGCTCTTCTCTGGACATGCTCCAAGACCTCAATGTCTTTCGTGTACTGTGGTGTCCAGAACTGAACAGGATACTCAAACTGTGGACTCACTGAAGTTGAGGACAGGGGCACAATAACTTCCCTGCTTCTGCTAGACACAGTGCTTTTGATATTCTCCCTTGCTATGTGTGCTTGCCTATTCTGCTGCAGCCATATGTTAATGGATAACCTGAACAGCTAAAGAGTTGGAGTTGTACTTGTCTGCTCTGTTTACTTTCCAGTTGTGCTGTCTTCATGCCCACTTAACTCCTGCCTGCAATCTGTTATGCCTGCCCTACTGAGCCGAGTCTGTGCTGTTCTGTTGCAGTTCTCATTTACTCTTCCTCTGGTTGTCTGTCAGCAGATGAGTCCATTACCAAAGCCTGGGTTGTGCTCTTTCCCCACTGTTGCTCTGTATAGGATTGTAGCATGCTTTGCTGGACCTGTGTGTCTTTATTGAACCCACAGAGTGCACATAAGATAAGCACTGGGACATGAGAGTGCAAAAGTCTGATGAACAACCCTATTGAAGATTGGCAGTTTCCAGTTGTGCATCTCCCTTGAGTGTGCCTCTCACTTCAGCCCTGTCGCCTTCCTCTGGGCTTTCCTCCCACACTGTGCTGCCTGCCTGGCAGCCTTCACCCCGGCTCAGGGCCTTCTACTGGTGCCAGTTAATGCTCAGAAAAACTGTGTCTGAGAGTAGCTAGTAGCAGGCTGCAGTCAGTAATGGAATGGGTACCCTTTTCATCTGTTGCAAACTTGTCCCCTACTTGCTCCCTCTCTTTTTTTTCTCTTACTAGATACGCCCTTCCATGCAAAGATGCAAACCTCAACCAGCTTTGATATCATGAATACAAATATTGTTTTTATTAACCTTCCAAATGACTGCTGCACTGGGCCACATCCTGCTTTTTTTTTTTAGTCAAATGCAAGTAATGTTTCTTCTTAATTTTTTTTCTGTTTTCCAGACACTCTTGTTGCTTTGATATGATTTTGCAGAGTAGTGTTCTCATTTTCGTGTGCATTTTTGATTGGTGGGTCACTTACACATTATTCTCCTTCGCTGGTAATTCCTTCATCCTCACTGTATGGTTTTCTACCTGCACTGAAAAATGAAACATGAATAAGAGCCATTAGGCATAACCAAATATAATGCAGTATACTTTAGGAAGTCATTACACTTGCTCATTCACATTCTTTATTGCTTGTTTTTCTTATAAAATATCAGGAAACATGCAGATTACCACTTGGTTTCATTGCTTAAGAGCTTTAGCCATCCTTACTTAAGATTAAAGTAACCGTGGCCACAATAGTTCTTCCAGTTGGCTGCAAAGGATTGAGCTTGCAGAGAAAGGCATTCAGTATAAATAGGCTCTGCTGGGTTTCCAAGACTCCTGCCTGGACCAGGACAGGTTTTTAAGTTGGGAAATGACATATCTGAGCTGTGATCAGTTGTGTTACCCAGGCAAGTCTATCTAAAAGCACTTTCCATTTTAAATATAGCGATAAAATACCACACTGGCAAACCTTCTTGATAAGGGTAAGAGCAATACATCCAAATCCAATCTAAATTTGACATTACCTAAAACAAGAATTCACGTTGATAAGACAGGACTCATTTACAAGGCCATAAATGGGTGGGTAGCTATAATTTGGTATTAAACTTGTAAAATATATTGATGGTATGCAAGGGCTAAATAAATAATTTACTACAAGAAAATTGGAAATCTTTACACAGTACTTAATTGACCAACCACTCTCTGGTGTTCCTGATGGTTTCCTATTTTGCTTTTTCAGAATTTATTTTTCACACACCGAAGCTTTCCCCATGTGTATTTTTCTCAGGTCCATAACTGGCTGTATTTCTGCACACGCAGTCTGCTTCTATCCCTGTTTTGCCAGTCTGATGCATTCTTTTCTGCATTGTCACCTCTTTGCTTAAAGCTGAGAGTGAATCAAATACCTTTTCCAGGCATGGTTCAGCTGGTGTTATTCCTAAAGCTAAAATGAGATTGCCTTAGTGGTCAGGGTAACTTTGACTGTTAGCTAAATCAAGCTCCAGAGCAAACTGGACAGGAGTACTGTAGTTAATGGGCATGCCAGGGATCACAGTGAGGGTGGGATTGGAAGCTTAATATGAGCCACCTCACTGGCCAGTGTAGCTCAGAGTAGTTGCAGTTAGGGCAATGCATTTTGGCTTTAAAGGGGTTTTGCCATCCATGGATATTAAAAATTTGCTTCTGAGATTTCATACAGGCCTTTAGTTGGTACTGCCCTCCTAAGCACCCCAGCAGTCATGAATCAGACCTATTAAACATATTAGATTTTATTATGAATTTGCTACACTTACTTTTTGTTAGGTTTATTCTCTGAAACCAGACCTCCAGGTAACCTCTGATCACCTTTCTCTGTGGCTCACAGAAGAGAAGTGAGGGCTTCTACCCAGCTACTGTTATCCCCTTGGGTGAATACAGCACTGCTGTGTAGGCTTGTATCCATCTGACACTGATCTTGACTCTCCACTTCTCTGTGGGAGCAGTGAAAGGATTAAAATGTGCATTTACTCCCCCAGCTAAGGGCACAGTGGTCACTCTGTGCAGTGGTTGTCACACACAGAGGACAGGGATGTGATTCTAAACAACCAGCATGGCTTTAGTAAGGGCAAATCCTGCCTGACTAACCCAGTGGCTTTCTATAATAAAGTGACTATGCCAGCAGATAAGGAACAAGCTATGAATGCGATCTGTCTGGACTTCTGCAAGGCCTTTGATTCCCCACAGCACCCTGCTCGTGGAGTTGGAAAGATGCAGCTGTGCTGAGTGGACTGCTCAGTGGGTAAGGAATTGGATGGTCACACTCAGAAGGTGCTGCTCGGTGGCTTGAAGTCCAGATGGAGAACAGTGGCAAGTGGTGTCCCTCAGAGACCTGTACTGTTTAACATTTTCATCAGTGATACAGACAGAGGCATTGAGTGCACCATCACCAGCAGCAGGTTTGCCGATGGCACCGAGCTGAGCGGTGCTGTCGATGCACTGCAGGGTAGGAGGACACCCAGAGGGACCTGCACGGGTGGCAGAGTTGGCCCCGGGTGAACCTCACGAAGTCCACCAAGAGCCAGTGCAGGGCTCTGCACTGGGGCCAGAACAATCCTCACTGTCAATGCAGGCTGGGGGATGAGGGGAGAGAAAGTAACCCTGTGGGAGAGGACTTGGGGGTGCTAATGGACATGAGCAGGCAGTGTGAGCCTGCAGACCCGAAGGCAAATTGCATCCTGGTCTGCACCAAAAGCAGCACTGTCAGCAGAGCCAGAGAGGGGATTCTGCCACTTGACTCTTCCTTGGTGAGACCTCACCTGGAGTACTGCATCCAGCTCTGAAGCCTTCAATATAGGAAGGACAGGGACCTGACAGAGTGAAGCCAGAGGAGGGCCACAAAAATGATCAGGGGTTTGGAGCACCTCTGCTGCAGACAAGCTGAGGGAGCTGGGGGTGTTCAGTGTGGAGAAGAGGAGGCTCCGGGGAGATCTAATAGTAGCCTTCCAGTACCTGAAGGGAGCCTACAAGGATGGAGAAAGAGTGTTTAGAAAGGCCTGCAGTGACAGAACGAGCAGCAATGGCTTCAAACTAGAGAGGGCAGATTTCCAGCTCAGACCATTCTGTGATTCTATGATTAAATAGTTCAAGTGCTTTTCAGAAGAATCATACGACAGTTTGAGTTAAGATCAACTTCTAGTGGTTATCTAGTCCAAGCCACCTACAATGAGCAGGGACATCTTCAACTAGACCCAGTCACTCAGAAATTCACCCAACCTGGCCTTGGATGTTTCCAGGCATGGGGCATCTACCACCTCTCTAGACAAACTATTCCAGTATTTCGCCATCCTCACTGTAAGAAAATTCTTCCTTATATCTTGTTTAGCTCTACCCTCTTTCAGTTTAAAACCATTACCCCTCGTTCTGTTCTACTTTTCCATCGGGCCCCTTTTAAGTACTGAAAAGCTACAATAAGGCCTCCCTAGAGCCTTCTCTTCTCACTTCTCCAACCTCAACCATCCAAGTCTCTCAGCCTTTCTTCACAGGAAGGGGAAATGCATTTGAATTCAGGTTCCTCCTAGTCTCTTTTGGTTCACTCTCACCTTTAGCCATCCACAACAGCCTACTGTGCCAATGATTGCCATCTACGCAGGCAACAGCAGTGCTTCCCTACACATCCATCCTTGGAGGTCTTCCCACTAGAAGCTCATGCTAGCGATGGAGTTATTTTGTTGGTAAAATCTGTGCAAGCTTCCCAGGAAATAAAAGGTAGAGTGTCAGAGGACTTTACACGCATTAGTGCTCCTTCGTGAAGGCTTTTTGCCAGAATGAGATTCCATGATGAAGCATACACCATACCTCCCCCCAGTTCTATACTGGACCCAAAGTAAGCAGTGAGGAGGTAAAGGAATAAATCTGGAGCAAGTACAGCAAACTGAGGGTAAGCATGGGGGGAGTTTTCCCCCATCTGCTCTGGGCCACTGCCATCAGCGTCGCTATTGTTACAGGCACTCTGAGACTCTCATCTAATTCCACTTTCCACCTGCCCTCCCCAATAAATTCCTTTTTAAATACTGGTTCTTTTTGTTTGAAATGCTTCCATTGTTTCTTGCGGAATGTCACCACCTCCCAGCTGAGACCATACCCCGTGGACTGCACAGACAGCACTTTCCTTGGCGGCCACGTGGCTGTTTTGGAGTCCAGACCTAGCTTCAGATGGAAATGCTTTTGGGTTGAGGGAAAGAGCAGGGGTCCCTGAATGCTGACAGGGCAGAATGCGCAGTAGGGTTCTTCAGCAAGGGTTGTAGTACCTGAGTTCAGACATGAAAAGGTCTCTTGGTTGAGGGAAAAAGGGTACAAGTTGGTGGGATTTATATGTGGGGGAGCTGGAAAAAAAAGAAAGACACAGCACTCTGCTTTACATGTGTGCAGTGCACTGCTGCCTGAGGGACTGAGAACGCTCTTACAACTGTACGTGGACTGCCCTGGCTTTGTCCAGGTGCACGAAACAAGCAGGGCCACACATCTGCTTATTTCCTCCCTAGGGATTAGAGATTGGAGGGTGGGAAATGAGTAGAGCCTGAGGTCCATTCTCACTTGCCAGCTCAGCTGAGCTGGTGAGCCCTTGGGGGGGGGTTGGGGGAGGAAAAGTGGAATATTATTTTATTTCTGGCTTAGGCCAGAGGTAAATGACTGCCCGAGGGAATAGGAGACGAGAAGGTGTGCGGCAAGTTACAGTGCCTCGAGGGGCTCCTGCTGCAGTGGAACAGCTCCGTAATGTGCTCCCTGGGGGCTGCATCTGAAATAAAAACGTAGCCTGTTACTTATTGGCATTAGTGTTCACTTACTAACGTCTTTTATTGCTCCACTCTTCTATTTTGGCGCCTGCCTAACTGCTTAGGCTCTTTTAAATTTTCTGGACCAAATTCAGAGATCACATATCCAGAGATCTATGTAGAGTTCACAACTGGAAAAGTGGTGTGAACTGAAAGTAGCATATTTAAGAAAACCTAGGGAGAGAGTCATCATGAGTAGAAGGATCGCAGCAGATAAGATTCTTGCCCTCACCACATTCATTTTCTGTTGGCTAGTTTGAGCAGGACCTTGTGCCTCCCTGGTTCCTTTAAACACTATGAATTATTTCTGAATTTGAGGTGTCTCTCAAAGGAAAAAGATGCTGACTCAAAGCCAGGAGTCACTTGTGGACTCCTAGAACACTCAGGAAACCTTAGTGCAATCTTTAGTAATGTAACATGGAGGTCTTAGCTCTCCAGTAACAAAAGGTTCACAGGCAGGAAACCATGATGACGACCTTATATGAAGCTTCCATGAACTATCCCACCAGTAGGCATGTCCTTAGCATGAAAAGAGCACCCAATGTTCAGTGTATTTTTAGAATCAAACCTCTACCCTATATTTCCTTAATTACTATGAAGCACATCACCATCCTGTTTGCTCTCCAGTCTATGGCTCAGATGCTGTTTTGTTTCTGAGTGTTTCTCTTGGTCCTTGCATTCTGGCTAAATGCAGAGAAGAAACTAAGCTACAGTCCTTCTCACCCAGCTCCTGTGCCTGCTACAACAACAGCTGGCACTGGTTCAAGCCCAAACACTCCCCATGCACAGCATGGACATGGGTGTCAGGGGAGGACTGTTTTGTTGTCTGACCTTGGCTGGCAGAACTGTGGCTGGTTGTCAGCTATCAAGAGCAGTGCTGTTCTGTTCCTTTTCTCAGTCCATTACTCGGTGCCCATCAGGCTTCTCTATGTCACCTCCTACTTGTGGTGTGTCTCCCCCACATCCCTTTCCAGCACTTTCAGCTCTCACTTGCCATCAGCTTGCATTTCTGAAAAATAAGTTGTGCTTTCTCATCTGTTCTCTTTCAGATACAGAAGGTACCTACCTATGCCCTTACTACACAACCAGCTTGTTGGCAGCCAAATGTTGTTCTGAAGCTCTGTTCTGCCACACTGCCCCGGAAAATGCTGCCAGGCCCTTCACCTCCAGTGGGCACCTCTGCTACCCCATTAGCACCTACCCACCCAGTGTTTCCCATCTTTTAAGAGGAGAAAACCTACCCTGGGACTAGCCTCATTCCTCTAGCCATGCAAAATGCATGTAAGGCTATCTTCTCCACAAGCCACAACCATCTCCTGTAAGACTGTAAATGCTATGCCATGCCATGCCATGCCAACCCAAGTGCCCTCCCATGCTGCTCTTTCTTGCACAGCAGCTGGAAAGGAGAGGGGGAGGGGAAAGGGGTATACATAGAGTTCCTCAAACCGAGGGAGAAGAACCAGCTCTGCATATTTAGTTACAGTTAATTATAAGTTTGTGACCTGATGATGCAGTTGTTGTGACGCTTGCTCAATGCACTTTTTAGAGAGAGTAGGTAGGACATACAGGAGGGGAGTTTCTTATGACGAGCAGATAAAAGAGCTGTAGAGAGGTCTTGGTGCAGGACAGAGTGGAGCCACTTTGGGCATGTAGTATTTGCAGGGCCTGAGTGCTCCTGCCAAAAGGGCTTATGAGGTGTAGGTGTAAGGCACACTGATCTGTTGTCCTCTGCTCTCTCTGGCAGCTGGGGTGGAATTTTGCTCTTGCACTTTCAGAGGGGAGGAGTGCTACAGGAAGGAGTAGGTGTCATGAATGCATGAGAACACTTCAGGGTTTAATTTAATTAAATTTAATTTTACTTTTATTTTTTAAGAAAGGTAGCTTTGGGATTTGACATTTGTTTCACCCAAAGATTCTCAAATGCTGCACAATTTATTTTCACACAGTTCATGTACATTATGTAGATTTTATGGATAATCCAAATGATTCAGAAAATGAGCAGTAAATAATAGAGTGTCATTTTCAGGTCTATGAATAGATTCAAAGACTCTTGAAACCCTAATCCACTTGATCCCACTTAATGCCTTCGAGATGCATTAACGGGACAAAAAGAAGTTTAATCGATGTGCATTAAATTCATTTTAGGCACTGTAACCCTTTTGCTTCCAGGAGCAGCCCCATATAGAAGAATAAGGAAGCATTAGCTTGCATTTCCCTGGAATACAGGCAAACAACAATGCATGCCACATCCTGGCTGGCATTTTAATCTCATCAAAGCTGAGCTTTAAAAATGGCTGTGTTTCCCCCACTGCGCTTTCCAAGATGCACAGCGTAAGTGTGCTCTGAACACAACAGAACTAATTGAACAATCACAGCAAAGGAGGTCAAAACCCAACAAACAGTGCAGCATCTAAAATTACTCTGGAGGATTTTAACAGATGGACACTTGTAAATCTAACAGGATTTCCTACTGGTGAGAATGCCTTAGGTAAAATTCAGAATGTCTCATTAAATTGTCAGCCAGGCTCATGTGAATATGAGCAGCTACGCAGCTCTGCTGTAAATATACACAGACAAGTATTAATGTAGGCCTGGAGAGTAGCATTTGGATGTGTGTTGGGCTAGAAAACCCTTCCGAAACTGAAGGAGGATCAGACACAACATTCGAACTGGGATTGATTAGAGATACAGGAGATCAAGCTGCGAGTCAGGTTTCTTCTCTCCCCATTCCTGAGGACAAGTTTAGCCTGTATATGCACTTCCATGCAGATTTGAGAATCAGCCTGTCTCAGACTTCTCTAATCTCTTTTGCTGTTTGCTTTCTTGTAACCTTCTGTGTTCTTAGGCTGTTGATGGAATGCATCCACAGACCCAACACAGGTACATCAGTGCTCTTAGTCTCCCAAGGAGATGCTCTGGTCCCAAGAATCTGAATGCAGCTTAGCACAATGCAACCACGCAGCAGCTGCACGTTTCCAGTTTCACACGTTTCTTTTACATAGTGGCAGTGACCTGGATGAGGGCAATCAGTCTGTTCCTCACCAAAGTGCTGTGTGTGCTTGCTTACCTCCACCAGCAACCCTGCTGCTTACAAGGTCTGAGAGCCTGGTGTAGGGATCCGCATTCCTGTACGGTTACACTTGCTCTGTAAGAAAAAGTATTTGCTGGGTTTATTGGCATTTCTCACAGTATCTGAGTTCAAAGAAAATGATTACAAGTTAAGACAGAGCTCTGTTCTTTAAAGCACCACAGTGTATAGATCTGTTGAGTGATATATAACATAGAACAACTTCCAACCGAGGAAAGCTTAGCACAGTTTGGGCAGGCTGGCTGATCGCTGCTTGGCTCCTAGAATTAATGCTTGCAAACCATAAAGGGCCCAGCTTGAGTTTCAGGGAGGGAGGAGGGCGATGCCTGTGGTGCACACCACCATGCAGCCCCAAGGCAGGTAACCTGCCAGCGCTCTAACCTCAGCCAAAGAGTCTGGCCACTGCCTGATGGGCAGGGGATGTGTATTCATTGCCTGCCAGTGGGCAGAGAAACAGTTTAAAGTGAAAAAAGAATTGTCTGAAACCACCAAATTCAGTGGCCAGAGTATTCATGGGCCAAACCCTCTTGCAACCAGCAGGGACATCTTCAACTGGGTCAGGTTGTTCGAAGCTGCACCCAACCTGACCTTCAGTGTTTCCAGGGTTGGGACATCAACAACCTCTCCATAGATTTATGTTTTTAAAAAAACCAGTTCAATTGTAAGAACTTTGCTGAGCTCCTCTTAATGAGCACAAATGCAAAGGCTTTATTTAGATTATCAGTAAATTTTACCTTTCCTGGCTGTTCCCTTTATATTTTGCTAATAATTTCACCGTGCCAGATCCTCAGGAGGTGTCTCATTTCAGATGAGTTTGTTATTATAAGTTTTATGGCTGTAGCATAAAATCTGAATCTGGATTTTAACTTTCCCAGATTTCAGAGATTCAGTTTTGGGCTATTATAAATGTTGAGTTGTGATGTGGGGCCAAAAGTGTGGCTTTGAGCCTAGTGTTGCTTGCAAATGTGGCTGTGACCACGCAAGGTGACTCAGTAAAACATATAGTGGCACTCCAGGTGCTCATTTTTAACTCATTTATTTCACACTGAACAACTCAAGAGAGAAAAATACGTTGTTCATACTCTGCAAATGAGGCACAGGAACTTGATTATTTTCTCTTCAGGTGTAAACATCATTAGTGCTGCACCAAAAAGCCACAGAGCACAAGGCAGTCTGCAAGTTCTTCACTGCTGATTATTGCATAGGAGAGGAATTGAAGCCATCTGTAATACAAAATTTGTATGTTCACCTCTAACAGTCTGTTGGCCAACAGATGCTGGATCATCTGCAGAGAACATCTACACATTTGCACTGTTGCGTTATGAGCCACTGTGGGCTTGCTGCAACCAACTTCTGAGCTGACTACCAGCCACACAGCTGTAGGGAGGGTAGTGCACCAGCTCTTGAAACCGTTATGAGACAGGGATACTGCCACTGAACTGGGTTAACACAACTTGAAGCTGTCTTGTGGTGCAGGTTCACACCTGTTGGGATGGCAGCATTTAGTAAATTCTTCAGGTAGATTTATGGGCTCACCTTGAGGAGCGTGGCTGGCTGGTTGAATGACTTCCAGGTCTGCCCTCCAATGCAGCCAACCCTGTTTTTCTACAACTGCTAAGAGTAAAAGATGAGCTCTTAGCTGAGTGTGCATCCTTTCTGTTTGCCATCCTCTCCTTCCCTGATATACCCTGTGCTTGCTGTATGTCAGCCCTTGCCATAGCTTCATATTCTGTCATTGAAATAAGGCACACAGATGAATAAATATATTACTTGTTTTGGTGTGTTCCTGACCTGCTTTGTTGTTTTTCTGTACCACCATTTTACAGGCAAGTAAAGAGAAAGTAGACCTGGTTCAAGGAAGTTGAGTCTGATAAATATAAAAGGGGTGGGGAAGATTAGATTTTTATGAGCTGTTTTTTAATTTCTAATCTCCTATCTCAGCTCTGTAAACACTAAATAAACTCAACAACAAACTCGTTTTGTGACTTTTACCTTACTTATACTACTATTAATTGTCAGAATAATAAGAGAGAAGTGGAGAAAGGATGACAGAAACTTGCCCAAGAGGCTTATTTATTGGAGGAAAAAAACCCTTAATTTACAGCTTCTGCTCATGCATTACCTTATCCCTGAAAACTCATGGCTTAATATTAAGTACAGCAGTACCAAGGACCTGATTTACTCTACACATCAAATACAGCAAATAGGTCTGTCCTGCAAAGAAGAGAAAGCAATTCCTGATGTTGTTCACTTGCTATATGCAAATTTAAAAGATTATCCAGACAGTGGTTGTAGTGTTTTGGTTTTGTTTTGTTTTTTAATTAGCAATTCTTTTGGTGGTGAAGATTAGAATCACAGAATCATGGATTCTAGAATTCTAGAACCAGGCTCTTTTTAGTGATGCCTTATGACAGGACAAGGGGCACTGAGTGGAAGCTGAGGCATAGGAAGTTTCATTTAAATATGAGGAGGAATTTTTTCCCCTGTGAGGGTGACAGAACTCTGGAACAGGCTGCCCAGAGGAGTTGTGAAGTCTCCCTCTCTGAGGATATTCAAAACCTGCCTGGACATGTTCCTGTGTGTTCTGGTCTAGGAGGTCCTGCTCTGGCAGGGAGGTTGGACTGGATGAGCTTTGGAGGTCCCTTCCAGCCGCTGGCATTCTGTGATGCTGTGATTCTGTGATTCTGTGGACAAGAACTTAGTTGGTATCTCCAACATGAATGCAGTTGCAAGGGATGCATAGGCATGTCCACAAAGCAAACCCATCCCACTTGGCTCTGCCTGGCTGGGGAGTAGAGCTGAACTTTGCAGAGCTGAATGTCCAGGTGGTGCCTCCCTACCCTGTGTCGTGAGGGTGCTGAGCAAATGGTGGCAGCGGGAGGAGCTACATCTCTTTGCTGCACGTCTCGGTGGGAAAAGGCTCGAAGCTGCTGTCAGTCCACTGCAAAGGAGGGTCTGTGTGCTGCCAGCACACCTTTTTTCTCTGACTATTGCCTGAATTGAACTGGCCATGCCAGCAGTGTCCCTCCACGGCAATCAGAAGACATGCAGTGGAAATTTGTAACAAGAATATTTTGGCAATCTGTTCATGCTTGTAGTAATCACTCCAGATGGCACTAACAGGAGAAGACCTTACACTGTCTCTGCAGACCAACCTGACTCTGTGATTGAATTCAGGAACAGCATAAAATAAAGTGCAGTGTTGGCTTCATTAGTTTTTGGGCCTTGAGTCAGCCAGGACCCAGGTGTGGGAAGCAGTGCAAAATCCTAGCATCTTTAAGGCTTCTACATCTCCCAAAGGAAAGGTTAGTTAGAAGTTGTTGGAGAACTTTTAATATTTCAAGCAACTTCAGTGACTGTAGTCTGTTGGTAGGTGGTGTTACAGTGCACACAGGACCTGAGCATGTCTTGTGCAGCTGGCAAGAGCTGCTAATGTTGTGATGTGCCCTTTTTGTCTCAGGGTTTAGGGGTTTTGGGGCTGTTAGGGTTTTCCAGTGATTAGGGCTTTTCTCCAAGATATGAAAGACCTGGAGCCATGGCACTTCCACCTACCAGGACACAAATTCATGTCTTCTCTGAAAAGCCCCCTTGCCTCAGGTACAGCTGCATTGCTACCTGTGGGGTAGTTAAATGTTCCCAGGGAGGAAGAAAAGGAAAAGGAGTCCCTGCTATTGGTAGGGGTCACAGAGGAGGGACAAGTAGAAGTATGAAGTGTCCCGTGCTACCTGCTCCCCACAAGGTCATAGTCCTCTTCTCTTTCTGGAGGTCCTTTTTCCATCCCTGACAATGAGTGGTAGCTGATGCTGGGATCTTCAGAGGATCACCAGAGTAGAGTGACAAGCACAGGATGTGCTGCAGAAGGATTGGTGGCAGCCAAGGGAGAGGAAGTGACTCCAAGTGCTCCAAGCCCTTTATTTTTGCTTCTCAACACCAGGATTTTTAGAGGTGACCACAATATTTACTCTGAAGCATATTTACTTTGCGCAAAGAGGCTAAGCTTCAACAGGACAAAGAAAAGCTTTCCCACCCCACAGCTTTGTGAAAAATAATGGGCAGACAGAGCTTGCCCTTCTGCAATGTGTTTAGAATGCCCTGGTCTTGAGGTAGCAAAGGCACTTCATGTGACATTGGCATCTAAGTCCCTTTGCAAAAACAACTGCAATTCCCTACTGGCAGGAAAACAAACCCATTTACAGTAACTATACCTGCTTCCAGAAGGAAAAACAAACAAAGCAATTCATGTAACCTGCAAAACCAAAGTGACTACTCCACACTAGGGATAACTCAGATGACAAAAAATATTTCCTGGAGTGATCGATTTTTTAACAGTTTAGAAATCTTAGAAATAAAGAAGTACTTTTTATCTATCTATCTATCTATCTATCTGTCTATCTATCTATCTATCTATCTACTTATTTATTTATTCTGTTTTAAATTATACTAAAAATATTTTGTTTTTAAAAAAAAAAAATGTGAAATGAGCAGAAATCACTCATTTCCATACTGCTGATTTTGCAGACTTCAGGACTCCTGAGTGTGAAATAAATAACTTTCTCTTAATAAATTTCAGCGTGGATAATGTACTTAAATGTAGGAAGATGTAAATGCATTTGTGTTACACTGCTGGTTACCTCTCTGTATTACTCCAGACAAATGTAGAAGTTTAAAGTTACAAGGAATTGCCTCAAAACAATTTGTTGTCACAAGTAAAGCAGGAGGTAGCCCATGCTGTTATGGAAGGTTTCAAAGACTGACTCAGCTGTATCAGTGTAACCAGCATTGCATTTCCTGAGTGATTGGTCTGACTGCATAGCTCTGTCTGCATCATAAAGCTGCAACAATGAACTTGCATTGAGGAAAACACTGGAAGTCACTGCAGACTGACCTAAGTCAGACTCCTCTGTGTTCTTCTTCATTAGATGGGTTTCCTGTGCCAGTATGGTGTGTTCTTCCCTAAAGACAGCACCCTGCAGGAACGGGATCACTCTAAAGGCTCTCAGCACTTGAGAAGTGTGTAGCTGATGGGTGGTTTGTTTTTTGTTTTTTTTTTTTTTAATAAATAAGTTGAATGTTTCTTACAACCAATGGTGTTGGAGTTTAAAACAAATTATTTACATTGCAAGACAGGATGTATAAGAACTAATCCATCTGATGCTTTGCAGCAGGGAATAGCAGGAGGGTGGGTGATTATGGAATAGCAAGAGATTGGTGATTGTGAAGTTTGTTTGTTCTTCCTCTGGCTAATTCACTGATGTGATAAACTGTTATGAAATAGTCCCTACGCTTGGCAGGTAAATCTGTGACCCTTTATGCATAGTTGCTTACCTTTGTGAAGTCTTTTAATATCTCTACCAGGCCTCGTCTATGACCCTTTTCTCCAGCAAGCCTTAATTCCACATACAAGACAGGGAAAAGAACACATGAAACCCTCCGGTCTCTTCTAATTCTTTCCACGAGCCTTAATAGCTCTGTTTTCTCCCTGTGACTACCTTTTCCTTCCAGCTTTCTTTCCTCTTGCCGCAATCGCAGATGACTGAGACACAAACATGCACCCAGGAGCAGCCTGTCTATGGACTGTGCCTTGTAGGCATCTCACCAATGCTCTCTCCTGTGCAATATTCCCTGTGCATGTGGTACCCTCGGTAGCGCCCAAGTGCTTGTCAGGTTCTAAGGAAGCACAGACAGCCCAGGATATCAGGCAACTATGAATGTTATTGGGGGTATTAAAATGCATAGAACTACAGCTCAGTGATCATTTGGAGGTCTCTCATGCTTAGAAATGGAGCTGCAGCACTCACACACATTTCCAGATAACTTCTTTCTGAACTTCCACTTTCTACCTGTCAGATACTCCTTCTTCCCAAGCTTCTGCACCATTAGACCTCTGTCTGCTTTGAGATTTGTCCTCTTTGACTCTGCCTGACTAGCAAAATTAGTTGTGACTGAGAAGAGAGGTTGGCAATGGTGCTGGTGTCTCTGTGAGTGGAGGCAGAGAGATTAAAATTTGGTGGGTATGCAAAAATCCATTCATGCCATGTTGGATGCCACCTGTTCATGTGGGCCAAAAACCTTTTCGGTGAACAGTGACTTACAGAGCTGTCAAAGCATTTAACTTCTTTCTCTACTCTGTCCTAGTGAGACCACACCTGGACAACATGGCCTCATATATTTTCTACTGTATTGACCCCTGTTGACGACATTAACACCACACCTGAAAGACCATGTGCATATTGCTGCTCCTCTGGCCAGGATTAACAATCTTTTCTTTCCATATGCTGTTTGAAGCATCTTTGTGCTGTGGCCTGTCTGGTGTTGAGATATGAGGGCCAGCTGCAGCCTGCAGCAAGAGACAGTTCATCAGTGCAAACGTGGCCAGGGGTGAGGCCATGGGCTGCCAGTTAATTTCAGCTCTCATGGACATCAAGAAGAGGACTCCTGTGGCACTTTGGGCTCTAGAGGACACATGGAGAAAGTACATCACATTGTCATGTCTGTTGGACAAGATCTTTTGTCTTCCTGCAGGTTAAGCCCAGTGTTTTGTATCGATGCTATTCACAAGCTTGGATACTTTTACCAAGACACCAGGGAAGACTCTGGTTAAGAACACGGAAGGTGTTTCCATCCTGCCACTAGCACAGCTGCTGCTAAGTTCTATGTGAGGCTCACAACAGCTCACAGTGTCTGGTGTTTCTGAAAGGATAGCGATTGCTCTCCTGAGCTGATTCGTGGAGCCAGGCAGAGCCATAAAATAAAGAGGGCAAAAACACCTATTAGAGTAGAGATACTCCATAAGCCAAAATCCAGCACATTCTGTAGTCTGAAGTAATGATACTTCCAACTTGGTTTTGATCTCTTACACAGAAGGGCTACAGCAGAGAGGACAAAAGACAGGGATTACACACCAGAGGGAGGCCATGTATATTGGTTCTTCACATCCTTTGAATGTAACTTGATATGTACACTTACACTTGATATACAAGTCTGCATTGTTCACTATACATCTAAAATCCTGTCATGCTATCAGCCACTATTTTTTTTTCTGTGGATGAAGCATATGAGATTTTAAAGAGGGAAGTTGCAATGAGCATCAGAAGATGGATTTGTCTGGAGCAGCAAACCCTAAATGCTTCCTGCTGCCACAATTGCCATAGAAACAGAAGCACCTTTCTCTGTAATGAAGTCTTGGCACTTGGGGGGATTGGGAGAGTCATGTGCAAAGGCCTTGATCCTGCAAGGTGCTGAACGGCCCTGGTGAGGTGCTGGGACCCTGATTCCCAAGATATTCACATGCATCACATCTCTTGATATTTGAAACTAAGAAAGCTTGATGAGAAAATATTTCTGAGGGTATGATCTCTATATGCCTCTCAGCTCTTGCTGAAAGTGCTGAGGATTTAGGACTGAACAGATTTCCATTGCTACTACCTAAGACTTCTGTTGTTTAAACATTAATACGTTTGGCCCCTTTGTAAGTATGGCTGGCATTATTCTGAGGTTAGCATGAATGAGAGAAGGCAGCAGCCACTGCTGCAGCATAGACAGACATCAGTACAGCCCTAAAAACATTGGTTTGACTTGTCCAGTTCTTCCTATTTTCATATTCTTATTTCAATCCTACCTGGCCAGGTGGCCGAGGTGTGATACAGTCCTTATTTATCACCGAAGGCACCAGACACTACCCAGAGCAAGTGGTCAGAGAACTGTCTACAACTTAAATATTTTTTTGTTAGATCCACAAATGAATCTAATATTTTTACAGAGAAAGCAAACAGGGGCAATAATAATCAAAGTAATATTTACCTCTTAATAACTGCATATTTTCATATGGCTGCTGGAGGTTAATAACACTGTTATTTACTTCTCTGCCAAAAAGTACTGAAGGATAGGAAATGCAGCAGTCAATAAAGCTGAGCTGTCAGATAAATAACATTCGTATTACTCCCTGACAAATTCTTTTGCTGCACAGGGATATAAATAACACTAAGAAAGCAGTTCCTACATTACAAGTTTACTGATGCGTAAAATGTAATTTTTAAAAGAGCCCAAAGCACCAGGAATGTGACTCACTCTAAAATGACATATTGGAAGAGATACATGGCACATCTAACACCTGTAAGGAGAGAAACCAGGAGAGTGAGACATCGTTGTGGAGAAGATGGGATGCAGCATGGAGGTGGAAAAACAGAAAGAGCAACTCCCGTTCTGAGAAGCGATGATAGCTTTGTTCCCTAATAACAGCTTCAAAACACTAATGGTAATGTTTCTGTCTGTGCTCACAGTCCTCAGAGGGGTGGATTAGCTAGGAACAGGCTGGGTCTCAGAGCAGACTTTAACTGTATTTATGTTCAGAAAATAGATCGTGTGATAAACTGCTGGTGCAGCACAGGGAATTTGCTTCTTGGGGCTTCCTTTTCCATAAACACTCAGGTGGAACAGGCTGCATCCTGCAGCACTGAAGAGTCACAAAGAGGAACACATCAGCAGCCTTTTGGCCACACCAGCTGACCTTAGGGCAGCACTTCAGCAGTTCAACCTCTGGGAAGTGAAGAATACTGAACTTTTAACATTGGGTTTCAGAGTGATTCTGTAAGAAGAATGATATAGGTAGGTAGGTAGGCAGGTAGGTGGGTGGATGGGTAGGCAGGTGGGTGGGTGGGTAGGCAGGTATNAGGTAGGTAGGTAGGTAGGTAGGCGGGTGGGTGGGTAGGCAGGTGGGTGGGTGAGTGGGTAGATAGATAGGCAGGCATGTAGGCAATACATTTCCTAAACTAAACAGGTATAAAATATTTGCACTAGAAAATATGGATGTAGAAAATTGCAGCACAGATGAAATGGGTGTTGGGAGCAAGAAAGAACTGGGTAGGATGAATCCCGTACCAAGGTATGGGATGCTGTGTTGTATGGCTATAGGCCTTTCAGAAGGGATAGTCCCAGAAAGGGGAGTAGTGAGGTGGCCTTGTATGTTAGGGAAGCTTTTGACTGCCTTGAGCATGATGATGAAGGTGATGATGGGGTTGAATGCTTGTGGGGTAAGGCACAAGGCAGATGTCATGCTGAGGCTCTGCTACAGATCACCCAACCAGGATGAGGAGGTCGATGAAGCATTTTAATGGCATCTGGGGAAGGTCTCAGAATTGCTAGCACTTGTGTGTGTGGAGGACTTCAACTTTCCAAGTATCTGCCGGGAATACAACACAGCAGACAGGAAGCGGTCCCAAGGGCTCTTGGGGTGTGTCTAAGACACCTTCCTAGCACAGCTGGAGAATGAGCAGATGAGGGATGGCTCCCTCTAAACCTACTGTCTGCAAACAGAGAAGGGCTAGTAGCAGAGGTAAAGGCTGGTGGTCATCTTGGACAGAGTGACCATGGGAGGGTGGAGTATTCAATTCTTGGTGAATCGATAGAACTACATCCTTGTAGTCTCATCTCCAGGGGGTACCCACCCCTGCACTGCTGAAGAGAGCTGTTTGGTGATCCCACAGCTCCACAGCCCCTGAAGTCCTGTGTAGTGTCATCCTTTGAATGGGCCTTATTTTGGAGCTTCTTGAATAACTGCATCACCCACATGAACTGAGGTGGGCATTTGCAAGAGCTCTTGTCCTGCAAAACACTGTGTGCTGTGCTTACTGCTGGTTTGTGTCACTAAAGAGAATTTCACATTCTGTTACCTATCAATATGTACAAACCAGAAAACTTCCTATGGTCTGAAAATGTGAGTTAGGAAAACGTCAGCCTTGTCTAGTGTTTAGTGCAATAAATAAGCTCCTGCTATCACCCATCAAAGACCCCAGTGACATCTGTTCAGTGCCTGCACATTGAAGGAGACAGAGAGAGAGGTGAAAGAAGGACAGACAGAGAAATGAAAGGTGGACTGTCAGCTGCTGACCTTAGAGCTGAGCTCAGATGTTGTTGAGGGGGATGTCTGCTCTTGAACAGTCCTGGATTTTGCTTTTTTATGGGAGGTAATAAAAAGATAATTCAGGGTTATTGTCCATGGTATTAATATTTTGAAACTTCTTGGAAATATTATGCTGGTATTTTAAGTTCTATGTCTCTGGAACAATTGCCTGTATCTCCTTTTGCTGAATTGCAAATGATCTTCCTCAGAGCATTAATAAGCACGCAAAGAAGTGAGAGCAGAAAAGCCATTTCTAAAATGCCAGAAGTGCCTTTGTCAAGGTAAAAAAATTTGTAGCACAAACCAGAAGAGGCAGAGTGGTTAAACCATAGCAGCATAAGAGTAATCAAATGTGCCGATGGTTTGGGCTAAATGTGCAAGTTGCACATTTCAGTCAGAGTTGGATGCTGTGGGATTGTTTCGATGAGAGCAGAAAGATGTCCCCTCAGACTGCCCTACTAATGGCAAAAGCATTTTTGTAATTCAAGTGAATCTGTGTTCTGTCTTCTTCCAAGGAAACAGAGAACTTGCTCAAAGTGATATTAATTAAGGATATGTGGGAAAGTAATTCTGCAGCAGAGGAGTGAGACCTCTCTAATTTCTTTTCAAATGTGTTTCAGACGCAGTAGTTGTCATAATAAAAAGGATAAATTTTGCAAAGATTGTGAACATATCCATTTGGGAAGTCAAAACAAATATGATGCAGACCTAGCTCTTGTCATAGATAAATAGTTCTTTTTGTAGCAAGCCCTGGAGTATTTAGAGCAACACAGCAAAGTCCAATGAAGTGTCAGCACCAGCAAGGAGCATTATTATTTATTGTCAGTTAGGACCTTCATCACTTACCGACATCCCTGGAAATATTACTGGTGATTGATACTGATGGCAATGATGATTACTCTTGCAATAAGCTTAATTAAAATAATGAAGTACTATTGCACAGAACTTGGTTGTTGCCCAGGCAGGATAATGTATAAGCAGCAGAAGGAAGTCATCAGCTCAGAGAGTGCTTCATATTTCAAGTGTGACACCCCTAAGGAAGCGAAGAAGCATTGTGTGCCATTTCTCTACTTCTCCTGCTCCATCTCCTATGTGTTTGCATAGACAAAAAATTGCTGAAATAGATGCTACAGAGACTGCCCCTTAGAGGCTAGTCTTGATTCTCTACCACAATGGAGTGTACATTGGTCACAGTGGTGGTCTTGCTGTTTCTCTAAGAGGTTGCAAGTCTCCAAGAAACTCTTCTGTGCCATTACTCCCAGAGAACTCTTCTCTGACCACTTGGTCATGACAGCTTGATTTTCATCTGCCACACTGAATGAACTAAGCAGTCAAAGGTTATAAGGGACCTAGAAGAAGGAGAGTAATTTCTGACCTTTCTTGCTCTAGGCAATCAGTGGTAGAAAAATCCCCAAGCATTCGAGTCTAACCTAATCTCATTATCTGTTTTATTGGCTGTGCATTTAAAAGCTCAGAATGTAGATGTAAATTCTGAACCACCCAGGCTGGCTGAGCTGTTCCCAGACTCGAGTCTCTCATAGCGTGGGGAGCAGCTATAAAGATCACAGGCAGATCCAATCTCAGAGCAGGAAGGTCTGCATTTAAAAAGGAGAGTGCTGTCACCATATCTTAGGCTTTCGCGTTGCTTTAAGATGGTGAGGTCTATAAATATTGAAGAGTAAGCTGATTATAGGGATATTCATAATAAGTTTTGCATTTTGGCTGAGGTGGCCTTGTGATTTTAAGTGAACTGGAGATGATTTTAAAGCAGTTTCAAGAATTTCATGTCTATCATATTGGCTAAGACAGGGACGCTCATTTAGGAGGCAATTTAATAAGTGAAAAAGCTTTTTCTGAGATGGAAGGTAACTGTGCAATCAAACTAGGAGCTAAGTCTAGAACTGCCACATTGTGGCACTGAGAGGATCTAATTTTGGATATTCTGTCACTTGTCCTTCCTTACTTCTAGGTCAAAGACTGATGGTGCTTAATGTTATTTTGCCTGGAAGTTTGCACCTTGTCCCTTTGCCTGTCCACGTGTCAAGTGTTTGTTTTCCTTCCCTGCTACTTTCCACTTACTTTAATTCACTGAACACTTCTTTTTGCACTCACACCAAAATTTTGAATATAACTTTCCTCTTAAATGAGAAAATACTGCAAAGCTAATCAGTATTTTGTATAAATTACACACTCTGCAAGTGAAAAGGAAGAGATGGGTGACGTCCAGATGGAGGAGAAAGGGCATGACTTAGGCACTGGTGTTACTTGTACAGACCTGCAGGGTCCTCTGGCATAGCTGAGGATGCATCCTCACCAGCACCACTACAGTTGCTTCAGCCACCACAGTTCCAGTACCAGCAGTGTCCTCTGGAACGATATCAATAAATGATTTTGCCTGAATACATTACCTTTTCTCATTAGATAAACCTGTAGCCTGTATCTGTTAGGAGGAAGGGAAACACAAAGCAGATATGCAATCAGTCGAGCAGTGATGGTTGCAAAACTGGTTTCATAGGAGATGATATCAGGGTTTGAATTTTCTTGTGCATAACAAGAAAGTGTATTTGCCTTTACAATGAGATGTTTTGCCTGTTAAACATCATACAAAGTGCCAAGTGCAGAATGGGAAACCACCTGGTCCCCTCTTACAGTCATTACAGGCAATCTTACAGGTCGAAGTCTAATATTTCTTAAAGAAAGGAGAAATGGTTCAACTAACACAGATGCACTTGGCTAAGCATCCTGTTCTCTGTAGACAATGGCCTTTTCAGAGGGTATCTTTGACCCAGTTTTGTAGCACAGTAAAATCTCTGTGGCTTTGTGTCCTGACCTACCATCACCGAACTGAGAAAAGGGTTGCCTCAGGCCATTTGCCAAACGTGCAAGGAAATGTGCTCAGTAGTAGGTTCTAAAGAGTCATGTCAGGAGTAGTGTTTAGAGACCAGGGGGAAAGAGGAGGAGGGGTGTGTGTGTGATTGTGCCCTCAGAGAAGTCTTGTGAAAGGAGAACTAGTCAGAGGGCAGGCACAAGAGAATTTCAGATAGGCGGAAATAAGAAGTTTACAGTAAAGAATATCTGTTGAGGTACCTGAAACTTAAAGGTTTAAGTTGGTGTGGGGAATTTGTGGTAAACCCCATCAAGTTAGCATAAATCAACTCAGTGCTCAAGACTCGAGATTTAGGGCTACATAGAGCAAGGCAGCTTTACACACAAAGCAGACAGGGGCTCAATTTTAAGTAGATATGCCTAAGTGCTTAAATGGAAAAGGAAGAAGAAGAAGAAGAAAACAGGCAGCATTTCTACACAGGACAATGGAGTATGTTAAAAAAATGAAGTCTTCAAAGAGTTTCCTCTCTTCAAAAAACCCAAGCACAGAATAGCTGCGAGTTTTCCTTTCAGGTCCCCAATGTGCCTGTGCAGAAATGCTGTTCACAACTGGAATCCCTCCCTTTCAGTGCTGATTCAGCAGTTTAGCCTCCAACATAGTAAAGCAATCTCAAAATGTGCCATAATTCCTCAGAATGAGTTCCTGGTGTAAGGTGGCCTGGTAAAGGAGCTAAGAAATATTAAAGCCTTTAAACTACCATTCCAGAAGGCACCACATCGATGTCCTTGTTTAACTGTCTTTTAGGTGCAAGTTTTCAGTTCTGCTTTTTTTTTTTTTTTTTTTTTAATTGTGAAAAAAAGACCCCTGAGCAGAAAACTTTGACACCAATCACTGTTTCCTCTGCTTGTGAAGCTTCTGAGAGGACAAACAAATACCAACCCTCTTCTGCCCCAGTATTTCTGTCATGCTCAGATGCAGAACACACACATCTCATGCAAGTGGGTCATTAAAAATTGTGTTTTACTGTTAAAAATTACTTAACTGTTCTATCTCAAAACATAATTATAAATGAAACACAATGAATCTGTGAGTATTTCTAGTAGGGTTCTGTGGAGATTTGCTTTCTGCTAAAAAGAAACATTCATAATTTTGTATGGAATCTAAAATTTGTGAAGTGTATCTGACAAGGATCAAGAAAGTGATCAAAAAATTATGAGGATAGATATTGTCATAATCCTGCTGAGCAGTTAAACAATACACATCTTAACAAAATCCTTTAATTGGCCATGTAGGTAGAGAGAATCAGGTTGAGAGAATGCATACTTTTAACACTGGAAAGGAGTAGTTTTGGAAAGGACTGAGGGATCACAGCAGACAATTAAGAATAATTTATCAGTGTAAAACTATGGTCAAAGTACTTGTGATGTTTTGACAGACAGCTGAAGATGAGGGTGACATTGTCTATAAATACAGTACCAGTTCACTGGTAGAATGTCCTTTCTTTTTTTAGCGTCAAAGCAGTGGTTGAGAAAAGATCTGTAAGATTAACCTGGGGCCTGGAAAATTTGTCCTATGAAACAAATTCTGTGTCTTTAGGTTATGAAGGTGAAATTAAGGAGCTAACATAATGCTGCTTTATCCATCTGAAGACAGAAGTTCTAAGTAACTGTCACTTCTCAGTTAACAAATAACAAGACCCAGGCAGCAACACCAAAAGCAGAACAACTGAAACCAGAAACACACAGGCTGTGAGGTGATCAAGGCAGTTCTTGCAGCAGACTGGCGGGAGAGGAAGAAGTTCTCCACAACTTAATGTTTTTAAATTAAGATTAGATTGTCCACTTATATTCATGCAATAGTCGAACTAAAAAAGCATATCAGCAGTTGAGCATCTGTCTACTATGCCAATGATGTTAAGATGCTGCTCAGTGTTCCATCAGTCTTCACTGTTGATGTACCAGAAGAGGAGCACAGCACAGAGCACATGGTGGCACAGGCTGCCCCAGCATGCAGCTGAAGAAGCTGATCTGACCAGGCACAGGAACTGAAAAGAATGTACAGGGACACATTCCCACACAGGCAGCACTGTACAGAGGCAGAATCATTGTCACTCTTTGTAAGAGGGGACACCAAGTAGCAAGGGTGCAGAGAAAGTAAAATGAGTTAGGAACCTGAGGTAGAGTCCTGTCCAAATAAGGTGAAGATGCAATATACTGACATTAGTTCTGCATTGTAATTAAAAATTAATTCATGCTGGAAAGATTAATTTGAAGTATCTGATCATATTTGGTTCCAATCTCACTATAGCCACTCTGGAAGCAACTGTCAGTAGCACCTGAAATAATAACAGCAACAACAACAAAAAGAAGAAAGGAACAGAAACTGAGCCAGGGACTATTGTAATGGCATGGTATGAATCTCACGAGGATTCTTTTGTTGTTGTGCCTTAAAGATGGCATAACAGAAATTGGAGAGTTTGGAAACAGTTAAAGGTGATAAGGAGCATGTAAATATTTCTTATTTTGAGAGGATCTACATTAAGGAGAAGACAAATTTAGCAGCTAATAGTAGGGTAGAGTATCATGTCTAACATAAAGGTGGAACACCACATGTTTGATTATCCTCTATCTTAATTAAAAAATGAAAGGCAATCAATGCAACATATAATTTTTTAACAGTGCCTAACCAGATGTGACACAGCCAAGGACTTACTGGGACTGGAAAAGGTAAGACCACTACCTAAGTGGCTAGCAGCATCTTAAATGGGATTTCTAGAAGGCTTTTCCCCCTAAGCATGCAAACAAGCCCTCATTCCCAAGAATAAAAGGTAGCACTAGATGAGAGAGGAATAACAAGCAGCTTCCCTGGCAGAGCAGTTACTCCAGAAGGGCTCAGCCCAGCAGTTCTTCACTGGTGGAGTGGAAATGTTCAAAGGGGTAGAAAACAATTAGGTATGTACCTCCCATCCGAGGTGGGGGGAGGAGGAAAGGTGACTGCCAGGCTTACATCAGGATGCTGAAAACCTTCCCATGCCTGAAGTTAAGCATGTGCTTAAACACCTCGGACTTTCACAGCGGAGACAGGACCCTGGGTTAGAGGAGTCATGGAGTGGATCGAGCCTGGGGAGCCCTGTGCTGCTGTACAATAAAGCCCAGGTCTCTTTTCCTGTTGTTAATCTCTTTCCTGTCTGTTAGCCTCAAGGCACAGTGAAGAGTTAATTGATTTTCATCCAGGAAAAGAGGACTTCACTGAGAAGTGCAGCCATGGAATTTTTTATTTTATTTCAAGCACCAGGCACACCTGCCAGGCCTGCAATTACTCCTCAGGAGGAGAAAGTCTAATGTTTTTCCTGTGAGGAAACCCTCTGATCCAAGCACTTGTCAGAGCTTTGTACTTCATCTATGCGCCCTGTTAATCTGTCCTCCTTTTACAGCCTGGCTGCTGCTGGGGCTCGTGGGGCTCTCTGTCCCTCTGCATGGGTGTTTAGTGGTTAGGGCACTCAAACAGAGACAGGGAAAGCCAGAGCCACTTTGCTCCTCAGCCAGGAGTGCTGAAAGCCTGGGCAAATGCTGCTTGCAGCCCTGGTGGCTGTCTAGCAATGAGGGAGGTGAGGGTTTGACCCCCTCGGGCTGGGCTGACCACCCTTCCTGGGCACTAGGCTCAGAAAAACAGAGACTACTCCACATACTGTATTTTAAAAAGTAATTTTGTAATAGACCTGACTCTGCTGCTGGGTATTGGGTGTCTGAGAATGCCCATCAGGTCATGCCTCCTTCCTGGCTGAGGGAGCAGAGCTGGTGCAAGCACAGTGTTTGGCCAGCGCTCATGTCAAAGCTGTGCTGTGTTTCCAAGAGTGGAATTTAATGACCAGAAAGCACCATTAGAAACCACAAATTGAAGAGGTGTTTTGGACCACTTTGTGCAGTGGCATCAGATGTGAGGTTGAGCTCCTGCACAAGCCATTGAGCTGCATCAGGGTGCTGCCTCATCATAGAACCCAGATCATTCTGAGTGAAACCAAACTGCAATGTCTTCTCTGAGGAAGCACAGAGTGCTCCACTCACTCAAGCACATCTGCTGGTGCTGATCCAATGCTCCTGAACTTGCCCTCCCAGCCCTAAAGCAGACAATATGGACCAGCAGTCCTCAGTACCAAACACCTCCCCTCAAGGATGCACTCCTCTTGTGCCACTTTACACGTAGTTTAAGTCTTAGTTGTTGGCAATCAGTCTAACTCTTAAGTGCCTCTGTCCATTTTTTTGGTGTTTTTCATCAGCCTTGTTCTGAGTCACTGCAGTACTCCGCCAGAAGAGTTATATAGTTGCATGGGAAATGAAACTCACACTGTTGAGGTCTTAAATTAAAAAGAAAGGAAAAATAAAAGGAAAAAAAAGGAAAAAAGTAAAAGCTATTCATGCTAAATTCAAACTTGCACAGGAGGTTGTAATGGCTCTACATTTTTTTTAATACAAGCACGAGTTCTGTTGTGTGTCTTGTACCCACTAATGGATTTTAACTTTATTACTATCCAGTTTTATTGGAACTAATCAGAAGACTGTAGGAATGAAAGGACTCCCACATTACTGAAACAGTTAATTTTTTTAAAGCCAGGCTACTGAAGTGCAAGTTAAAAGGGAGGAGCAGATCAAATCCATGTGCAGGTCATTTAAGAGCTCTGTCTCATTTTTGAAATATAGATTATCCAGGATAGCATGAGTTCAGCATTTCTGGGTAATGTTCTTTCATTGATTGATCCCTCAGGCTGACAGGACTTGGCTATAGAGACCTAAAATTTGTAGAACTTTACTGTCTTTAGTATTTAATGAGCTGTCAAAAAAGGAAGGGAAGGGAAGGGAAGAAAAGAAAAAAGAAAAAAGGAAAAGAGAAAAGAAAAGAAAAGAAAAGAAAAGAAAAGAAAAGAAAAGAAAAGAAAAGAAAAGAAAAGAAAAGAAAATTCAGTTGGAGGCTCTGTTTTTTCTCAAGTTCTGATACCACAGCAGCAGATCTTCAGCAGAAATGTGTTTTTTCATTCAACTAAATGGTAGTTGCCACAGAAGCACACGGCAAGTCATGACTCCAAAGAAATTCCTGGGTGAACAGTAGCAAAGGTGAAGTGAATGGCTAACACCTGCCAAAACGTGCATGGAGAGTGCTGCTGTCATCAGCAATGCCATCACTTCACAGGCAAAGCCTCCGCTCAGGTCTTGACAGGTAAGGGCATGAGGCTATGACCTTCAAATGGTCTATTTTAAGATGCATTTTCCGTGTGGTTTTTCTAAGTCTCACTGAAGCCTGGGCAAGACCCCAGCCTTTTTACTCATCAGATCTTTATTTATGTTTATTTATAAGCTTTTCCATGGAGGTCATCCTGGTGCTATGTGAGTGCATTATGTATATTAATGGCCTTGTCCTCAAGCTATGCCAGGAGTGATGAAGGTGTGAGTCCTCCCCCTGACAACAGGCAACCGCTGCAAAGAGGAGTGAGGTGATGGGCCAAGGTCATGCACAGAGGCTGAGGCAGCGTCTTCCCATGCCCCAGCCCAAGCCTTAACTACTGCTCTTCTTTTTTTGGGTAAGTTACAGCTATTTACTTCAGAGGGGGATGACACTTTCCAGGGTCAGGTCTAAAATGATGTACTGGTAGTGTGGTAGACAGGCAGACATATATGCAGACTTCAACACTGAAGCTTCACGAGCAGTTTCACAGACATCCCTAGAGCCCACTGGGCACTTTCTGTGAGTGATAAGGGAGAAAACGTTATCCAACAAACACAGAGCTGGGGGGTGAATTTCTGGCTCCACCACAGGCTCATCATGAGAATATTTGCAGTATATTTTTTCTGCAGCATCAGTAAAGCATTCTAATGCTGGACCCATCCTGTCAAAGCCTTTTTGGACAGAACACTTGGATCAGAAGCAGTTGTTCAGATTTTGATATTCTTCATGAAACAATGAGCTTCTCAAGCATTATTACCCTGAAAATACAACAATGTACCCTAAGAAAGTATCCACCGAGGCACTGGGAATAACAAATCAGAGTCATAGTGAGACAGTTAAGTAGCAGCAGGAGTGAAAACAACAAAGTGCAGTATTTGCCCATTTGCCAAGGCCACTGTTTGGGATGAAGCTGCATATGGAACTAGTTAACCTGTGTGATAGTAAAATGCTAGCAATCTGTATAACCTTGGCATTTAATAACCAGCCAAGAAAGATGAGGAAACAGAAAGAAACTTGCAGTACATTCTGAGCTACGATGAAAAGCAAAGCAAATTAGTCTCATCTCTTACCACACTTTAGCATCAGAACTGATAGTCCAGGATAACTGGCAATGGGTTTAAGGTTTTAGGACACACAGCAGCTAAAAGTAATGTGGATGAAGGTGATATGTTTAGCCTCAGGAAGCATAGAATTAAACTGTCTGCTGGTAGGAGGTGAGAGGGGGAAAAGCTGGGAACGCAGCAGTCCCTTGTTTTNGGGGTAGTGAAGAAGGGAATGAAACCACAGCAAGTTTTCTCTTCAGTGTACCTAGCAGGAGATTAACAAAGAATATGCTTAATTATTTCTTCCTGCCCACCTGCCTAGCTCCTTCCAGAGCCAGAGCTTACTCAAATAGCATTCACTCCCTTGGCAAATGCCCCAGTAATGGAAGCAGTTACAAATTAACCCAGGCAGTTTGCTTCTTTTACCTGGAAGGAATTGCAATTATTTTCCTCTACTGTTTTGCAGACCTGCTGGTGAATCTCCAGCTTTCAAGGATCAAAATCTGGATGTCATGCTGAGGTAAATCAGCATAACTTCTGTTCAAGGCAGTGACACTGTCTGCATTTACAGCAGTCAGCCGTCCATCAGTTCTGGATGATCAAATTCACTCTCCTATTTGCCACCTTTGGAAATTCTGTGTTATCCCAGCCAGTGCTAGATTTATTTTGTTAATAATTCATGGGTTGCCTTCAACTTATGACTCTCTGTGCTACACAAATGATGTGGAGTAATTAAACTACCTTTAAAGCACCTTGTGAGTGCTGTTGGCAGGAACAACAGCAAGTATTTAAAAGAATATTTAATGCTGTGCACTGCCGGCATGCATGCTGGGTAACAAGCTCACAGCCCAGAGCCTACCCTGGGCCAATCACAAGAGAATGGCTTAATTGGTTAATCATATAAATTACAGTCACTTAATCATTTTAATCACCATCAGCCAATTAGCTTGGAGTTATGGGCTCTGAGGTAACAGTTATGCAAATGTTTGTTCCACTGCAAGCTATTAACAGCCATATTTTCTATATCAAACTGACAGTGACTGATTTGAAGAAGGAAGCAAAGAAAGTAAGCATTTATTTAGTATAAACTTCTCCTGATAAGAACGAAGTAAATTATGGGAATGGCCTTAAAATAAAGTGGCTGTCTGTTTTTATCACAGAAATTGCTCTCCATCAGCTATGCTGGTGTGGGCATGCTGAGGTGCTCCCCTAGATGTTTCTGCAGAACACTGCCATGATTTCTCCCGTGTCCCAGGATCCCTGTCACTGTTAATGAATCATTTCCCTAGTAGGAGAGGGATAAATATTAGCATTCAGTTACTGGAATCCTGCAGCAGTGAGTGAATGTTAGCTCGCTGCAGTCCATCTGCAGTGGATAACTTCCTGGAACACAGGCACTGTGTCACTTTGGGTCTCACCTGCTCTGCTTCTGTCAAAATCACCTCCACGTTTCATCTCAGTGACTGTAGTGTCATTGTGCAGGCTCAAGTGATGCTTACTACGCATGGCAACGATCAGAATTAGCCACAGCACTTCCTCATAGGAGAAAGAGACTTTTTCAGGCTCATATAGCTCTTTTTGCATGGCTTGGCTAAAATGGGCAGCGCAGCATAGCAGACATAGCAGTGGAAGCACCTTTGGATCAGTAAGACTCTTGGGTGCACTGGAGCTGGGACATGCAAGTCTTTCATGTGAACAGATACCCATTGATAGTAGCTTTGTTCAGGAAATGTGTTGTTCTGCTCCACTACCACTTGAGTCTGCTTTGACAGACATGCAGAAATTTCAGAGCTTCATTCCTGTAATAAACCTGTCACGGAAAAAAAGGTGGAGGGGATGGGGACTTCTGCAACATTCTCTTTGATAGTATATACTTATCTGCCAAAAGTACATGTAGGTATCTAGTGCAAAAAGAGCATGCAATGGCTGCAATTCTCCAAAGCATTCAGAAGTTTGTCACCACAGGAGTGACATCTCTCAGGGAAACACTGAGGAGTTGCAAAGCCTTGCATGGAAAATGCATTTGTTGCATTTGGTGTGCAAAGCTGCAAATCATCCTTCTCAGGAATGGCTTCCTACTGTCAGGACTATGAGTTAAAAGATGCCCACAGAAATCCACTAGCTTCATAACCAAGCCTTAGCTTGATTTTCAAGTCTGTGTGTTGTTTAAATGTATTTGGAGTTGTAAAGTTCCGTACTCGAGGCACTAAGGCAAGGTTACACACACACATATCGCTGCCATCAGAGGATATCAGTAGAAAGAATAATGCACAGCTTTAAGCCATGGTTATTTGAAACCAATTAAGCTGTTTGACTCCATAATACTCAATTAACAAATTATTACCACATTTATTAGTCTTTTATCCATTACTCATAAACAGAATCCTAATGTAAAGCATGACCATTTAGGCTTTTTTAATTATCAGCCAGTTTAAGGAGATGATGTATGAGTTAAGAGTATTTATGTCAGGACACATGAGCTGATTCTGTCAAGAAAAGCAGAAAAAACAATCCCTTCACTCAGCAGCAGAGAAACAACCTGTAACTGAAAGGGCTGCAAACAAACTGAGCTCCTTCTTGAATGGATGTTTGGATGCTGGTTTGTCTGTTCAGTAGCAAGGAGAAAGGTCCTAGCCATGTCTGGTTCCTGAGGCCTCAATCTTTTTGGAAGTCTGGCTCCATGACTAACTGAACAGAGGAGCATCACTAAAGCACTGGCAGCCCCCATGAGCAAGATTTTCTATGGTTCTTCTTCTCTGTTTCCCTGTCTCTGACATCTTCAGCAGGCTGCAGGAAAACAGTAAGTAGGCGAATGATGCCCAAACTGGAGAACCAGACAGATGGAAGAAGGCTGGTCCTGGCGTGGCCTGCACTTTGAAGGCAAATAACAAAATCAGACAGGAAAACAGTGGGACCCTGTGTTTTGGTGAGGGTATGGCAGCCCATGACTCCTCCAGGCACAAGCAGAGCCAGGCGAGCCTTGTCTGGGACAGGTTAGGGTACTGAGCACACCCAACAGCCACTCTGGTACAGGGAACATTTTGCTTGCTGCCTGTGCAAAGGCAACACATGGCTGTAGATCTCTTCAAGGTACAGGAAAAACAAAACTCCCTTTTGACTTCCACACTTTGCAGTAACTGCATGTATGGATTCAAAAGATGCTTAAAAGCCACAGGGAAATTAAGACAAAGTCACAGCTGTACCGCTCAAGAAATGTAGAAATAGAAGGGACATGGTTAAGTTAACAGGAGTGCTCTGTTGTTCAGATCTGGGAAGGGGGAATACAAGCCAGGTCTGGGCAATGAATGTTAAAGCAGCAGTAAAATGGGCAACACTGGAAATATAAAAGGTCTATTATGAAGTCCTGATTTAGCCTTCTTAACAAACACTGAGAGCTGGCATTGCTTCCAGTGAGGGCTACTGAAAGTGTGAGTGTGTTAGTGCAGGGGGGCAGGAGAGGGCCAGCAAGATAAGAGAGAGCATCAGGAGAAGGTGTGCTCTGGTTTTCTGATTTTGATTAGCAAAGTTTGCAATGAAGAAAGGGTAGTTGGGTTGCTCCACTTTGTGTGGTGAAGGAGAGCCTGAAGAGCGCTCACAGAGAAAGAAGGAGCTCACCTTTTTAATATTTTTCATCTCTGATTACCAGAGGTTTTAGTCCTCAGGCAGTGGCCAAGGCAGAAGATAAAGTAAGGAGAAGACAGTTTACTGCATACTGTTTGGGCTGGTCATTGAGAGTATCATAGTTTGAGGCCATGAGCCACACAGGACTGGAAGACAGGAGTGACTCTTACTCCTTTTGAAGAGTTAAGAGTGAAGATGCTGCACACTACTTGGATGTTTGAAGAGAGATTCCATTTACAGGTGCACATGTGCAAGAGGTAGTCAGGTAGAACAAACACATCCACAAATTCCCTGCCAGCTTGCAGTCACCTCCCATACAAGCCGTGAGATTAGGAGGAATCTGTGCATTTCCCAGAGAGAGGTGTGGAGGGGTAGAGGGAAGGGAAAGAGCAGTATCAACCAGGCACTGTCTTACAAGCTGTGATACTGGAAAAGGGAATAGAATAACAATATTGCAACCTCCTGGGACCACCAGGTCTGTCCCCTGGGATGGGTCTTGGTCTCTGTAGTTTTCTTAGGGGAACCCAAGACCCCTCAGAGAGGTTGTTTGACCTCTATTGAAGCTGTTTTATTGCTTATTGAGATAAGTCAAATGCTCTCGTACTGCCTATGAGATAAAAAAAAGCAAATTGGCCTTAGCCCGGTAGAAAACTGAACAATCCTCTGGAGGCTTACCTGTCTGTGATGCTGCTGACTGCACCAGGGCCCTCATCAGCTGTTCTTCCACATTGAAGTCTCTTAGCTACATGCTGGACTAAAGTGCTGTGAACCTGGGGACACTGCAGGGTGAAACATGACCTGCTGGGATACTGTGAGTCACTCTTGCCATTACCACCTCCACTGGTCAATGGAAGCAACAACCTCTCCTCCACGTGTGCTGGGCTTTAGCAACTTGTCACCAGCCAGAAAAAGTACTGAAGGCTGGCCCTACCCCAGACATTGGCTGGAGACTTTATTATTAGCTTATGGCCAAGGGAACTCTGTTCTGTTTGTCCTTTTCTCATGCACCATATATTGAATTAACTGATGAATTTTCCACTGAAGAACTCTGTATTTTTCCCATCACTCCTTCTCCTTTAAACCTTAAGGATAACATTTAAATAACATTAAAATAATTGAGAACTGGAGTTAAAATAACTAAAAATGAAACAGTTGTTGACCCTGATCCCTCATTTTATTTTTTAACTCTTTTAAAGACTTCTAATGAGGGACAGAGAATATTTTTATTATCTTGACTAATTCTAACTATTTTCTCAGTTGTGTCACGCAACATGCAACAATTTAAAGCAAATATTAAGTTCTGAGAAAGAAATAGGCTAGATCTATTTACAACTAACTAAGGCATTTGGTTTATTCTTGCTGTCCTGGAAGGTTAATAGGCCTGTTAGATGTCCTGGCTTGCCTCAACCTTCTGCTGATGGGGAAGCAAGGGTGGGAGGAAAACAAAGGCTTGGGCAGCTGTGTCCCCTCGCAAAGTGATAAACAGGTACCCACAAAGTGATAAACAGTGTTTACGTACTTGTGAGTGTCTTGACCAAATAAGGGTCAGCAAGCCCTGGGTTCACCTATATTGGTCAGCTTTGCAAATGCCATTCTGATTGGTGAGTCTCTGTGGCCAAAGGAGCCTTTGTACTCAGGCAAATAAGATAAATGGAGCTAAGTTGCAAGCAGTTGTGCTGCACTGCCTCAGGGAGCTGCCTCTGCCTCACTGCTCTGCCTCAGTGTGTGCTGCTCTGCTCTGTGTCCTGCTCTGCCTCAATGTGTGCTGCTCTGCTCTGTGTCCTGCTCTGCTCAGACAACCTGCTCTGCCTCACTGCTTTTGGTCCCTTTTTTGGTCCAAGAGGAGACAGCTGTAGTAGTTCTCTGGTGCATGGAAGCCCTGGAGGTCTAATGAAAGGAATCGGGTGAGAGTTTGCAAACCATGGATCCTGATGATGCACTCCTAAACTGAGCAGGGTCTTGTGCCTCCCATGCTGGGAGAAAATGTCTGGTTTAGACTTTTTGTTTAGTCAAACCCTCATCATTAATTGGGAGGAGAGTATGGAGAGTACAAAAGTCTATAGACTTAGAGCTTCAGAGATAAAAAAGGCAGGGTAAGTTATGATAGGACAAAAGTCATAACCACTCCTTGAGTTTTAACAGAAGAAATTTTAGAAAGTGTTTGGGAATCAACATCAAGAGAGGTAATAGAGCAGCAAATGCAGTAATTTTTCAGTAAGGAGCATAGTATGTCTGTAACACTTTGCAGATGCAGGAAAAACAGCTGTTTGATCCAGTGTTCATGAATAATGTCTTATTGGTCTGTGATTGTTTACTATGCATCATTTTCTCTGTATGCAATTTCTATTTTATTTCAGATACTTGTAGACAGCTAATGTCTCCACAAGCACAAAGCTACAACGTCGTGCTTTCATCTCCTGCTAAGGATTTCAAGTCATTTGAAGAAAAAGAAAGCTTCCTCTAAGTAGATCAAGATGAAGTGTTTACTCAGATAAAAAATACATACTAAACAGTAAAAGACTATGAGAGTGTCTCCCAGTCCAAAGGTGTTTGAAGATCCCTGTCAAAGATCAAAGGGTTCTGCAAAGTGCCATGCATATGTGGGATCTGTGTGCAGTTTATGCACACTGGTGGCTAAGAAATGCTGTGAGAATGGCTGCAAAAATGTAAAGATTTCCTTTTGATTGCATCACCTTTATCAGCATTTTACTTTTGATTTGATCTGAAATGCCAACGATTATAGATAGAAGAATAATACCAAACAACTACCAAGATGGAGAGTTTTCTGTAGGAGGTATCCATTTCCAATGGCCCAGCAACTGTCATGAAGACTGAACAACCATACAGTGTACACCACTGCATTGCCAAGAAATCCCTACCTAGGGGCTGCTCTGAGTCAGTATCATGGCAACGGCAAGGGTTTGCCAGCCCAATTCAGCAGCAGAAGCTGTTTTGTCTAACTTTAAGGAAGTGGGGATGGTGGGAGGTGTAGGGGAAAGTGGACCAATGGTTTTAATACAGGGAATTTGTGGCAAGGAAACACAGAAAAGTAGAAGTGAAGGCAAGAGAGGAAGAAGGCAACTAGTGGGGCAAGGAGGGAGGATTTGAGACCAAGAATGAATTGTAAGATCAGAGAAATGAGAGAGACTGCATCAGAGACACCACTGAGGTTACCAGCTGTGAAACTGAAGTGTGCCCAAAGGGACCAGATGGTCAGACAAAGCACTGAGCGAGCAGCCTGGGTCTGACTGACCAAGGAGACAAGAAAGGAGAGTCCAGCTGAGAGGCTGAATTGAATGGTGAACATGAGGAGGGGTTGCCCAGCTCAGTAAGGAAGGTTGGTGGGCAGGAGGACACTGCACCCTGACAGAGAAGCTGTAGGAGACCCAGCAAAGAGATGTGCTCATAAAGGGAGAGGAAAGGGAAGACCTTTCCAGAGCTGTTACAGACATTATATGGTAACTGAGAATCTCAAGCTGAGTCCTGCTATTGCTCTGCGAGCAAATAACCATCAAAACTGACAAATACTTCTATTATTAGTACTATTATCACTTACTCCATTAACTCACCTGTTGGAGGAACAAAGGTCCAGCTGTGCTGATGACCCATAGGTGTCTTGGTGTGACATCGTGTGATAGAGTTTGGTTTTCCATATGCTTTTCTTAAAGCCCTAGGAAATTACTCTCACAGAAGCATATTAAAAGGACTTTATTAATATAGCAGAGTTAAGCATGGTGTAAGCTAAGAAATGCCAAAAGTGACACAACCAGCCAACTGTTACCCCTCTGGGGTGTTGCAGTCTCCCCTAATAAAATATCACAACCAAATTTACAATAAAAAAAGCAAATGGATTTTTTTGGGTCAGTTACACTGCGCTCACTTTGAAAACGACTGCATGGTAAGGTGAGATTTTAAAAGTTCCAAACAGAAGCAATTAAGTTGGTGAAGGAAAATATAACTGTTTGCAGATATGCCTTTGCCTCCACTCTCCAGTGCAAGGGCATTCCTAGGGGACCAGTTAATTTCTGCATGTGTATGCACTGTTCTTTAGGTCACAGTTACAACAGATTGAGACACAGAAGTTCAAGCCAAAATTGTTTTGCAATTAAGAAAGTGTTGCAAGGTGAAGTTATGAGGGGAAATAACAAAAAAAAAAAAAAAAAAGGTTTTCGGCATCATACTTGTAATTTTTTATTTCAATGAATCTGAGACGTGTTTAAATCTAAAGTGCATGCTTGAGAAATATTGTTTTGAATTAGGTCAGATTTAGGTATTTAAGAGGATTCATGAATGAGGAGCAAAGCAATCATGTACATGCACATCATGTAATGCTTTGGTTTAAGAGTCTCTGCTTATCAGAGGAACAAAAAGTGGTGCAAGTAGTGGCAGCCATATGCATTAAGAATAAAGTCTGAGAGAGGAGTGGCATACCTTAAGTAGCCCACATTGTGAGCACCTTACAGCTAATGGAATCCTGTTTTACAGCAAGGAATGACTACTTCCCAGCAGGCTGGTGAGATAGCAGCACAAATTAAGACTTTTTTGCTGTCACAAAGAACACTTCAGATTGAACTGGGGTCTCCTGAGTCCCCGCTCAACCTTCACAACCCTAAGAAGTTGCATGTAAACCCCTTCGTGATAACTGAAAATAGGCTAAATAAATTTTAAATGGCAAGTTTTTGAGAACTGTATTTTCTTCACAACCAGCTACGGAGTACAGAGCAAAGCATAGCCTAAGTGTTAATTGCTCCAACCCCATAATTAGATGCAGACATACTGTACTCTGACTGTGATTCCTGAAAGCCTGTCCACTCATATTTTTCAGTCCAATAAAAAAGAACACCATCAAATTTTCTGAGTAAATGCAGTCTGCAATAGCTGAGATGACAATGGGTCATTGGCATAACTATGACCAGAAATGTCTTCATGCATTAGCTACAAGCTAGGGAAAAAAAAAAAAAAAAAAAAAAGNAAAAAGAAGAAGGCAGTAGTCACTCCAGGGCAAATGATCTGCTTGTTGCCAGCCAGTACGCTTAGAGAGCAGTCGAGGCACATGTGTTTATCTTGCAGTTCTTTCTGGCCCTGGGACTAGATTTAATGCATGCCTGCCTGGACCAGACTGTGCTGGTAGTTGGACAGCTGCAAGACTGTCTGACCCAGATGCCAACCACTCACATCAACACAGTTCCACGAGCAACTTAATGTGTGTTGCTTCTTTGCTAGTCTGTCCTCATAGCTCTGGACCAAAAGCCAGCTGCGTACATCCAGACCAAAGGGGCTGCTGTGCAGCCAGTGTCACACTTTCTCTACTTGTGTTCTGTGACCCAAGCCAACACGAGCAGTGTTCAGCTGACCCACAGCATGCAGGCCTTGCTGGCCCTCTCCAAGTCTGATTATCGCTGTTGGCTCGGTATTAGGCACTAAATGCAAGTTGAATATTTATGATTTGGACATGCCAAGATCAAGCCTTTACTTCCCAATTAAATTCAAGTGGTTGGTTTCATAAACAAGAAATCCATTCCAAAAAGTGAACTGACACATTACAAGCCTTCAGGGCTTGGACCCCCTAGGTTACCTTCTGCTTATGTTTTATTTGCATCTTGCACATTGTATGTGAGCATCTAGGGCAGCAAACAGAACCAAAGCTGAGCGTTTCATATGATCAGTCGTGGGTGCTTAAACTGAACACCAAATTCAATAGGCCACTGTAAAACACAGACAATGATTTTTCTTCAGAAAGTTGCTTTAAAGGCAGGCACCGTTAGGGCGTTGCTGTTCTCAACACCTGTATGTATTTGAGATCCCCTCATGCAGGCAGGCAAAGGTGCTGTTGCTCTCTCTAGAGGGGTCCCTTCTGAGGAATCCCTGCTCATATGCTTGCACTTTGAAAGCAGACTGAACCAAAATGCAGGTTATCAGCTCATCTGCTCCCCCCTGGTACCACCCATTCTTTGGATATTTACCATCTGTCTCCAGATTTCCATGCAGAGAAGGGTTTAAAATATTGCTACACTGACATGCTGCGCTCAAGGGACTGCATACTGCAATGGTTTCTGCTGTGCCCCAGCACTGCTGGCTTGGTAATTTGAAAGGTGCTTTATGATCCTTGCAGAGTGAGATAAACTTGTGAGTGGTAAAGCCTTGAGCCTGAACAGTGCTATAAAGCTGTTTAACTTCAGCAAGTTAGACATCTCAAACAAAATCCTGTTGGGGGCTGAGTAAATTCTTTTGGGAGAGGAGGAACAGGGTTAAGATATGGTGAGGAAGAGACTTGGTAGATGCTGAGCTGCAGTAATGTCAGGCCCTTTGCCTGCAATGAGCCTATTGTTGCTCCATCCAGCGCGAGGTGGGCTGCGTACCCCACCTGCAAAGCAGCTCTCTGAGATTGCAAAGAGGTCTTCTGACTCTCATTTGAACCTCCAAGTAGGTTCTAAATTCGATCTGATGATTTCCTGGGAATGTTTTGCCTCCTTGGTGTCCAAACATAATACATCTGGTGAATTAATGATTTTTTCCCTCCTGTATCAGTACCGCATGCTACTGCCACATCTGAATTCTGCCTTACATAGTTCCTTATTTATAAGACACTAAAACTGGGGAACTTGTGGTTGGTTTAGGGAGCCTCTGACATAATATAAATATCTTCCTGGAAAACCACAAATTGCTCTTTTCTACACTTCCCTATGGTTTAAAAGCAGAAATATAATTCTTCTGAAGCTGTTAAATATGGTGCAATTACTAAAAGGCTGTGGTGTGCTCAACCAAGAGGCAATAGCATTACTTCAAACAGGTAAACCACTCCTGTAAACTGCCTTAGAGATCCTTATTAATAACAGTAAATAATTACTATTAGTTCTATAACTAAACTGTTTTAGGCCCATGGGAATGCAGAAAGAGAGATGACTTCTCTAGTGAGAGCTGCAGCCATTATTTTGGCAGCATTGAACCTGGATTTATGGTATTCCATTAAGAAGGAATGCATTAACTCTACAACTGTCACCACTGCATTGATGTCAAAGGAAGTGCTCTGCCTGGCTTTGCTGACTTGATTGATGGAAAATAGTATAACAGTCTGATTGCTCTCTCTCTCTGATGAGAAAGGCAAGTATCCTGGATCCCTGAAGCTAAAGCAAAGCTTCACTTTTTCCTGCTCTTGGCTAATATTCCTGCATTTTTTGGCCCCGGCAATGGAAAAGGAAAAATAAGACTGCTGACTTTTTCACATTGCCCAGAGAGGAAGAAACCCGACAGGCAGAGCAATGAAGTTGAACCCTTCTCTCCTTCTACTTCAGTTTCAAGCTTGAACTTTGCACAAAAGCTATCAGCACAGAGGGGCGAGCTTAAACCTCAGATTCAAACAATTGGAGACCACTGCAGGTTCAAACATAGTCAGAACCTCGACTTCAGGATGAAGATTTCTTACCATGGATGCACTTTCCCAGAAGACTGCAAAAAAGCCATAACTGGACTAGTCTCCGGTGAATACTTAAAATAGCATGTATTCCTGTAGCACATTCAGAAGGCCTTTTTTTGTTTGGGAAGTGGGGAAGTGCTGCTGCTGCTCTTAAACAGAGGGAGAATTGAGACACACAGGAAATGTAAGTAAAATAACGAGGGACCACGCGCTGGCCCCAGGGCCAGGCGGCACAGCATGGCTCAGTGCTACATACCACAGCCTCTTCTTTCCCTTCCCCACCCCCTCAGACCCAGGATTTTTGAGTCGAAATTGCCTGCTGAGAATGGTCCCTGGCACATGCTCTCCCCTGAAGCGTGTCTGTGTGCTGTCTGGAAGAAGGGCAATCAGCACAGCCAGGACTGTGCTCAGGAGCGTGCTGGCAATTAAAGAATATGGACAACTGCCGGCCTCTGCTGCTGCCCCGCTGCTGCTCTGTCGGGTTACACAAAGCAAAAGCAGCCCTGTGTCCTATTGCAAATCCATAAAGGAGCATCCAGGTCCGTAAGCATGATGCCTAAACCCTCATCTAAACCTATTGGCATTTCAATGTTTAACAGCAAGGTGAAACAGAGGGGCGAATCCTGCGTATGTCCCCAATCGCCTTAGCCGCAGCGACCCAGGATGCCTACCTTTCTGCTGGCAAAGACTAACCATACCAGGGCACTACTTTTGTCAGACAAGTACGGGAAGTATCGTAAGGAAAAGGTGGGATCCTCAATCAGCATCATCCGGTTTGCACGTGTGCGCTGTGCATGTGCACTCCAGGAGACAGTGCCCACTGGCATTTTTCAGAGCCATCTAACATATACACAGTAGACAGGTCCTGCAAAACGCAGTGCCTGAATCTCCTCATGAACCAAATGGCATCCGCACAGTCGCACTGGAACCTTAATCCTTTCCATGTCTGACCCTGCTTCTGCTGGTAGGAGGCACAGTGGTTATGGTGCTTGACCCAGGACTTGAAAACTCTGAATTCCACAAAGTGTGAAGTGACAGGACCACAGATAAACTACATACCACATGTAAGAGATGGAGGAATCAATAAAACATTTTTCTGAGTTTTGTTTTCAGGTCAAGAAGCAGATTATGGAAGATACCATAAATGTACTTCTTGACCATAAAAAAAATAAAAGAAAAATTAGAGTGCTTAGTGTCAATTTTCTTCCTGTGTTATTATTAGAAATCATCCCTGTAGACTTAAACCCAATGTTCTCCTTACAGAAATAATCTCTATTATTCATAATATTTTTGGCCAGAATTTAGTCGTTCCACAAAGCTTTCCCATTTCTTTTCTGTCTTGTTTCACAGCCCTCATCTCTTCCTCATCTGCTCATACCTCATCTCATCCCAAGCTTTTGCAAAAGCCAGGGGCTGGCGATGGACTCATTAATCAGTGTGTCTGGACTAAGGGTGTGGGGAAGTCTCACCCCCACACTTGCACTCATCACTGTGCTTACCATCATCTTAAATTGGTTTGTCAGGCAGCCACTCACCTCAGCCACTGTTTCTTGCTATGCCAGCACCACACTCCCTATAAGAAATCATAAATTAGGGCATGCAGCAAGGTTCATATACCACTGAGCCAAAATAATAACTTGAAATTTTGTTTCTGACATTTCCCTTACAGCCTCATGCACAAATGTCTCATTCTAATTCCAGTTTTTACATTTTCCTTCCGCCAGTTCTCATTCAAGTCTCGTACTTATATTTAATCTGAGCTATTGAACCAACTCAGGTCACTGAGTTATTTCACAAATGATTAGCACAGATTATTCCAGAAACCATCCTCTCTTAATTCTTTACCTTCCAAAATGTATGTAAGTTTTAGGTTTCTCTAAATTACCCCCATGTAAGCATTGAGGCCGTGGCATTCTTGTGGTGCTGTTTGAAGACAACTTGTGTTCAGTGCATGGGCAGCTCAATGTAAGCCATACAGAAGAGATCACAAGCTGTGCACAGAGCAGTTCCAAACCTGGTCTTTACCACAATGGGGAGCAGGCCTCTCTTTCTCTTGGCTTGCCCACCATCTTGGCTTTTCTAATGCACCTAGTCGCCACTGCTCCAGAGTGCCAGGCAAAGTGATTCAGCACTCTTCAGGCAAAACATGGCACAGATGTGTTTGGTCCGCTGGTAATTGATAATATGTCAGCTGGTAGCCTGCAGGGGAGCTGGCTGCAGATGTCTCTCGTTGGCAGATGTGTGGCTGTGATGACCATTATGAGTGCATTAAGTTTAAAGCTGTGTGTATTTGTAGAGATCTCTGACAAACTGATGGCCATTACATCTTCTGAAATAAATATGCTAAGCATGTTTCTGACTATCAGATTTTATTGTAAAAATCTGCAGTTGCTGGGGACTTTGTTTTTATATATTCATAGAAGGTATAGATGGGAAGAAGCAGCACAAGCTCTACTTGACAGTACATGTTTTAATTGCTTACATAAACTTGGTAGGAAACATCTCTGAGCAGCAACCTAACACAAGCTCTCATCTTTCTGATTGCAGACTTGCCAATAACCATTGGCAGGACTAGCAGACAACAACAAGCTTTGGTTTCTATTGCTATGACAAGTATCTGTATGAAACCAGTTCTTTATGATAATATGTGCTCTACCATAACAGACCCAGCTAGTCTGATACAATGAATCTTGAGAGGGTTTAACTTTTTATTACACCAAATCAAAAAGAAAGAAGCAATCTGACTGAATAGCTGACTCTTGAGCTGAAACATGTTTTATCCATTAATTTTTCAACATGCTTTCAAGACTGTACTGCATAAAGTTTATTTTAGCTATCAAAAAAACTATGGAGATGTGTTACTCATTTTAAACAAATGTTCCTATTGTAGTGTCAGATTTACATGTTTTTCTGGCTCTCACTCAGATGGATTCTTCATGGGAATCAAAGTGATAAAGTTCATTTCATCAGGAAACTCACTTAGATCAACTTACAGTACTTCAATGAAAGTGAGTTTCCTTTACTGGAACAACTTCAAGTACATGCATATATTTTGATGTTCCTGGTTCCAGCCTTGTGATGTTCTCAGCCCACTCTCCTTACACAACCACGAGTGTCACTGTGCAGTTCCCAGGATACCTGCCCCTGCTTCCATCGCCTGTACATTTCCTCCTCACCTTTCGGGTTAACCAGTAGGTCTTGAGGCAGCCATGTCAGTCACTTCCCTTTCTTGCCTGAGTTCTTACACCTTACATTTCTTTCAGCCACTCCTGTGTAAGTGAGCAAAACGGATAAGCCTATCACCTTTTATTTGCACAAGCTTTCTGATCTCACACCACACAGATTTGTCAGGAGTGCTTCTTCCTGAGTCGATCCCTCTATCAACTCTCTATCCAAATAGGTAAATATTTCCACCAACAGTATCATAGACTATAATACAGCTGCCCTAGCTACCCCCAAATGAGCTTTGTAGTCCACATGGTTTTTAGTTTCTGGAGGGAAATTTTCTTTGCCCACCTGGATGGAACCTCTTCTACAAATGCCAGTTAAAGAATTCTTCCATTCTGCCTCAAACCAGGTCCTACAACAAATGGAGGAGATGAGGCAAGGATGGACTTAAAAACACAGACTGCTTCATGCCATGATGACAGAGAATGTCCATCTACTACTATATTGCCTAGGCAAGTGCTGCCAGCCTGTGTGACAGAAATGTGCTGACCTGTGCACAGATAAGTATTCAGCAAAATGGATTACTGCAGAGCCAGAAGGTGATGGGACAGAGTTTCCATGGGTTTCCAGAGTGCTAACTGTGAATAATGGTAAGCCATGCATAGATAGTTTAGATCTAAGCCCAAGTGCTGCCTAAGTACCTACACACTTTTGCTTACCAAGTGGCTCTCAAAAAAGACCAGTGAAGACTTGCAGAGTTATGCTGGATATGGAGTGGTGTAGCAGAATAGGTAGGTAGAATATAGGTGATATCCTATAGCACTTTCCAACCTGTCTTCTTCCAAACCTATTTCTAAGTCTAGCACTAGAAACGAACTTCAGTGAGACTACCAGGCATGAACCCTTGCATCCAGATCTTAGTGCGAAGTAATTTTCAGAGACTTAAAATCAGTCTCTCTGGCTCCTTGTCTTTCATACCCGGGGAAGAAGGATCCTCTTTGAAGGTGAGGGCAAATATGGCAGTCTCAGGAGAACATGCAATTCTGACAGTGTGGCGCTGGAATCTCAGTGGTGACTCTGCCACTAGATCAGAACCTGAAACTCAGCCAGGGTTCAAGTTTTAGCTTGAAACCCAAATTCTGATTTAAAGCTGATCTTGACCCACATCTGGTCAATACCTTCTGAGTCTACATGCTAAAGAAAACTTGAGATGGTTTTGGTTTTTTTGAAGGTGACGTGCTCCTGTCTGAAAGATGAAGAAGAGAGTGTGCATTTTATTATCATAGTAACTTCTGTTTATATAGCAATTTTTATCCCTCAAAATCCTTAAGTGCTTTAGAAACCACACAAAAGGATATCTTAATCCACCTTTGAAATACAATTCTTAATACAATACCATATAGCAGCTTAGTAAAGGACCTATGCCAGGAGTCTTTAAGGACCACGAACAGACGGGACCTTGGTTTTAAGTTTCACCCCAAGCACAGTAGCACAATCAGCATAGTCTCTTAAAGTCCAGACTGGGTTGGCAGTTCAACTCTGACTCCAAAGAGAGATTGCCATCTATTAAATCATGGACATCACTTGTGGCAGGACCTACACATACCTTAGAGCTCTGTTGAAGCTCTCATCAGCTAAAGAACCACTCCAACCAGTGAGAGTTGCTGGAAGATGTAGGAAAGGGTGTTAAAGAGAGGAACAGTATCAGAAAAACAAACACTTGCCACCCAGTTTACACTTCTTCTTGCCAAAAAAACATGTACCTGTCAGAAATACCTTATCTTTTAAAAAAAATCACTCATAAAGGCACTTGCTTAGCACAGAAGTCTACCTATGAACATACAAAGCTTAATTAATTAATTGTATTAATTCATGTACTGATCACCCCTCTGGTAATATAATACATGAACATCCCAAGCAGCACCTGAATTTCCTCTCTGCTCAGTATCCATCCCAAACAGCACCTGAATTTCCTCTCTGCTCAGTATCCATCCCAAACAGCACCTGAATTTCCTCTCTGCTCAGTATCCATCCCAAGCAGCACCTGAATTACCCCTCTGCTCGGACATCCTAGCCTCATCCAATCACACTGATAATCCACAGAACCTGTGTATGTCTCACAGAGTACATTGGTAAAGACAAATTTCTGAATCAACTCAATACTCTGGTGACAAATAATCTGAAAAAGTCTTTTCACATTGTGATAAGACCCAGACCTAGGTCCTTAACTTTTTAAATCACAATCTTCCAAAAACAGAGACAAAAATAAATCCTTGCAATATTTATGTGGTTTCTGTGTCTATAAACCTGATTATATAAGAGTAAAAAATGAAAAAAGATTTGTCATAAGGCAGATGAGGAGACCAGGAAACTAAAACATTTCAAATCCTGAGGCTCGCAGTCGTTAAAGCTAAGGCCTTTCAACACTGGCTAGCAAGCTGGGAAGTCTCATTTTTTGGTATGTCCAACTAGGTGCACATCTAATTTTCACTAGACGTCTTTAATTTGGCACCAAATTGCAAATGCTGTTTGAATATTTTAGCTGCAGAG
>VWYK01083199.1:2288-16425 GCA_013399775.1 Semnornis frantzii | reverse complement strand
TATATATATATTTTAATATATATGATATTTATATATATAAAAAAAATTCTGTTTTTGCATATCTAGAAAGGAAAAAAGGCAAAGAAACATTTCTCAGTTTGTCCTTTGGATTACAATTTTGTGACAGTAGCCACATAGAAGAATTTTGTACTAGTTTCTAATGAATAGCTAATCAGTGGCCATAAAGGTTGAGAATGTTGAGGGAAAGCTATAACCTACTGGACTGTCTACTGCAGTGCTTGCAGTTACCTCCAAGACATTTAGTAGATATTGATAGAAGCTATTTCAGCATTGATTTGTTTTACAGACTATTTATCTTTAATACAAAGTATAAAGGAGTTGAATTAATAATGTTTAAATGTCTTTAATAATAGGCAATTCTTAACAGTCACGCTGCTTGCTATCTATGATTTAAAAGAAATCCTGTCAATATCCTTCCCAGTTTCGATGTGGAATAAGATCTGATTTTCAAAAAGGCACACATAACAGTGTGGAATCTTTTTCAGCTTTTTTTGGGTGGAATAAAATTACTAAACGAGACATACTCCAGACCATACCCTGATATTGACCCATCTATTTTCAAACACACAAAGGTCAAGTCTCCTTTCATGCAATAGATCAATTTTCCTTCAATGTTTATGTAAAACATTCTCCAAGGCAACTATGGTTCAGAGATCCAATGTGTATTCAGTTTCAGAAGTAAACAGATGCTGCTGGCAGATATGCTGGAAGTAGGATTTATTTTATGTCTCACAATTAGACACATAAATAATATCATAGATTTATTCCCAGTTGGGTTGTTATTACTGCTGCTATTATTGGTGGTGGTGATGATGCAGAGAAAGAACCAAAATGTGGATAGTAAGTACCTTGTGTAAGTACAAAGTACTTAAAACCATTGAGTGATTTAACTACCTTGTTTACACTTGGAGATACCAGCACACATGAAACCAAATTAAACTGATAATGACTGCAACTAATAAATTTGCAAAGCCATTGTGCTTGTTTATTGCCATTGTCTCTTAAGCAAATGAAATTTTCCATCTGTTTCCTAGGTTAAATTTTCAGACCAATGCATAGAAGGATTTCAGTTGTGTGCATCTGAATTTCCACAGCATTTTTTTATTGCGCCAGAACTGCATTTACTTTGGTACAAATAACTGTCCACAGTGCATAGTATTTTGGAAGATAAAGAAATGATTAGTTGGTTAGCTGGTTTTTGACTGAATGAAAGATAACAGAAAAGGTATAGAAGGTTGTGGCCCCAAATCTAGCTCTATAGGATTTATTGGTGATAGAATATATACAATTCAGTCTTGTTAAAGCTTCATGATCCAAAACAATAATCAGTTCCTGCTATTTTTCAATTATGTTTATATCCAAGAAGAGAAGGTCATGCAATTACAGGTTGCAAAACTTTTCATCCAGAAATTGCAGTGGAACTATTGATTAGGACCAAGCATCCTCATATATTCTGGGTTGATGAAAAGCTCAACATGAGCCTGCAGTGTGAGTGCAGCCTAGACAGCAACTCTGTGCAGGGCTGCATCAAGAGTAGCGTGGCCAGCAGGGCAAGGGAGGGGATTCTGCCCCTTTACTTTGCTCTCCCCAGACCTCATCTGGAGTACTGTGTGCAGTTCTGGAGCCACCAGCACAAGAAGGACATGAAACTGTTGAAGTGGGTCCAGAGGAGGGGGACAAAGATGCTCACAGGACTGCAGTAGCTCTGCTATGAGAACAGGCTCCAAGATCTGGGGAGCTGCAGCCTGCAGGTTTCAAGGAGACCTTAGAGTAGCCTTCCAGTATCTGAAAGGGCTACAGGAAGGCTGGGGAGGGACTATTGACAAGGTGTTGCAATGACAGGACAAGGGGCAATGGGTTTAAACTGGCAGAGGGGAGACTTAAACTGGATGTTAGGAGGAAGTTCTTTGCAGTGAGAGTGGTGAGACACTGGCACAGGTTGGCCAGGGTGGTTGTGGCTGCTCCCTCCCTGGAGGCGTTTGAGGCCAGGTTGGATGAGGCCTTGAGTGACCTGTGCTAGTGGGAGGTGTCCCTGCCTATGGCAGGGGGTTGGAACTAGATGATCTTTGATGTCCCTTCCAACCTTACCATTCTATAATTCTATGATTCTATTTTGTGGTCTTTTGTGTGCAAATAGCCTTAAATAAGGCAATGACACTAAATGATTATGGAAGAGAAGGGTTAATAAATGAGTGTAGATTTACTGATAAGGTAACAGAAAATATATCTGAGTTATATTTTTGTGAAGAAAAGCAAATGAAGAGAGGAATTGGACTTTGGCCTTGTATAAAGGGATAACTCCTTTTTTCTGTAAAAACATTGACTCTGATAAACAAGAATTCTACCTCAGGACCTATTGCTTAAGTTAGATAGGTCTGCTACCTACTGTTTTAAATAACTTGAACAAACTAGTGTAAAAGTAATCACACAGTGCATATTTGCTATGTCCCATAAGAGGTGTGGTGGATAATACTCTGGGTATGTCTGTTTTGTACAGGGTACTGCTATGCTCTTACACTAATTGCACTGGAGACAACATAGTAGCTTGTAAAATGCCATGCTCAGCCTTTCAAGGAGTTTGCTGTCTGGTTCTAATGGTACTCTGATTGCACTGCCTCCAGACTACTCTTCCACATACAGTGCTCGTGAAAAGCTATAACCTAAAGTGTCCACATCACTGTTTTGGTATAATACAATCTACTCCCACAAGTAAGCTCTCAACACATCACACAAATTAACAGAAAAAGCCCTGGGTCTGCCTCTTCCACTAAAAAGCACAGCAAAAGCAGAAGGAGCAGCAGAAACCAGAAACAAAACAACTCTCCCACACCCTAAGCCTATAGTTAGCCCAGTGGAAAAGACCAATGCCTCAAACCTGGAAACCAGAAGCAGCAACCGGATCAAGAAGCCTCTCGTGTTGCAGTCCAAACTACAAGCCCCATGGTACTTTGCTCCAGTGGTACTTCCATTTTATAGTTGGTGTGATGTTAGCATGGTGTCGAATCATCAGCAGCAGATTTGATTGGCTATGACAAATAGACTAATCATAAGGTCTGTTGGTCTCCCAAGCTTAAATTCAGTGTGCAACTGGTACACGTGGCAATTTCACCAGTATTACAAAAAGACAAATATCTTCAATGTTTAATTTCATCTCAATTTGATCTGCTTTGCTGTAAATTCTGAGAATTGAAAAAGGTCATAATGTCTTGGCTGCTTCCTGACTTACAGCCTCATTTTTATCTGGGTGGGGTTTTTTGGTGTGTGTGTTCCATTGGATTTGATTTGGTTTTGTTTTCCAGTTGATATTTCCAGACTCCTTTGATATTCTCCCATAGTCAGTTTTTTCCACATGAGCTTTCTGAATGAAATACTTAGGTAAATTTAAACAACAAACAAAAAAAGCCCCCCAAAAAAACCAAACCAAAACCAAACCAAAAGAAAAACCCAAAGCCAAAAAATCAACAAACGGTTTCCACAGAGAAGCATCCAATATTTAGTACCAGATTAGCTGAGCTGTAAGATAGCATTTAGATCCTGATGATCCTGATGATGTGCCTGCAAACCATCACAGCTGGAACCATTTTTGAAAAAAAAAAAAAAGAAAAAAAAAAAAAGAAACGAACAAAACAAAACCAAAAAAAACCCAAATGATAAATATTCAGCTGCTAGTTTAACTGCTACTTAGATTATATCTTCTGGGGAAAAAAATAAAATATCTATCTGTATCTCTATATCTATATCTCTATATAATCTATATCTATATCTCTATATAATCTATATCTATATCTCTATCAATACATCTCTATCTTTATCTCTGTACCTACATTTATTTCTATATCTACATCTACATCTATCTCTAGATCTAGATCTATCTCTCTCTCTATCTCTCTAACTCTATCATCTATATCTATAACTAAATCTAAATATGTAAACAAATTAAAGCTCCTTAGAATCACAGAATCATAGCATCAACCAGGTTAGAAGAGACCTCCAACCTATCACCCAACCCTATCCAATTAACCTGACCATGGCACTAAGTGCCCCATCCAGGCTTTGCTTCAACACCTCCATGGACGGCAACTCCACCACCTCCCTGGGCAGCCCATTCCAATGCCAATCACTCTCTCTGTCAAGAACTTCCTCCTAACATCCAGCCTTCTTTTCTAGAAGACTAATTTGCTGCAGTCACATTTTCTTTTTTTTTTTTGAAACTCCAAGCTTCTGGTGAATTACCTTGGATACATTTTTCTGTGGACTCATTAACTTTACTGGTCTTCCTTTTCAAGGTGTTACAGCATCTATAAGATTTGCAGTATAGGAAGTCTGCTTCCTTCTCACACTGAGGTTGTATAACATACATCTCTGAGATGTATGTTCTGAAGTATAACATACATCTCAGAGATGACATCCTAACCTTACAAGAGGAAGCTTTGACAAATAGTTTAACTTTTTGCTGCCTTTTTTTTTTTTTTTAATAAGCTTAATCTTAGACCCTTTTAAAAAGAATGTTTGTTTTTTTTTTACCATTTTATGTATTTTTTCCAGAAGGAAACAGAAACAAAAAAAAAACAAACTATGAAGACAAACAGCCAAATCAAGAACAGATCTAGATCCATGTTAGTACTTTATATAGTATGTACAGTTCTAACTGTAGCATGAACTCACACAGATAAAAGAAACATCTTCAGACTCAGTAAAATGCTTATTCCTGACTAATAGGCAATAAGCCAGCTATTGGGAAAAATATGTTAGGTACACTAAGTTAACCCAGATGCACTGTTTTTCCTTGGTTGGCTGCACCATCATAGACTGCAGCTGGATACACTCATTTAACAAGCAGATAGATAAATCAAGTCTAATTTCAGTGGTTTTAGATCAGAATAGAACTCCCAAAATAATTTTTTCCCATTGATTCCTGGGGCAAATATTCAGCAGCAGAGAATAACAGAGAAGCTTAAGAGAAAATGTGATTTCTAAAAAGCTAATAGAAAACATGGAAACATTGGGTGACATTTCAGCTTTTATTCCAGGATGTTTAATGCAACTTATTAAAATAATTGTTTGGAGCAGAAACAGGAATCCAAATTTCCCTTATTAAAGTTCAGAGCCTTAACTATTGTGGTAGGGAGATCAAATGAATGTACTCCCTCTTTGGTTCAATATTTAATAACTTCAAGCAAAGGAGAACATTTTTTCATGTGGAGAAATAAAAAGGCTCTGTTTCTGACTCCATAGCTTGGTCATTACCAAACTGAGACCAATGGAGCTTCAGGTGAGAACTGAACCTGTTTTTATCCCACAGGGTGCAAGCTTCTGAACTACTGGGTTAAGCTCAAAAATATTAAGGATCCAACAGTATATTTCCCTTTGGTGTCTTGAGAAGACCTTGACTCTCTAATGTAATCTGAACACCTAAGAGATAAAACCTGGACTGCTTCTGCTGCAAGCAGAACTTCAGCATCGGTGGATTGGATACTAAAGGGTGAGGTAGCAGATAAACAGGATATGAAGATTTTAATTTTTCACAGTAAACATTCTAAAGCATGGTGCCCTCCATCACTTGAGTTTGAAACCCTTCAGTTCACTTCTCTGTGAAGTAAGGATGATTTTCTTCTTAAAAAAAAAAAAAAGCAGTGACTATTCCAAGGGTTTATTTAGCTGTTTTTGACCTAGTGAATAATTGAAAGAATTGTACTCCTTTTATATAACTGACCCTTTTATATCACCTTCTACTTCCATTTTTTGCCTCTTTCAAGATAAATTTGTGTTATTTGACTTATTCCTTTCCTGCTAAAGATGAATTACATATCTTCTTGGTTTCTTACCTGTCTTTAGCCCAGAGATTCCACATTTCTTAGGTAAATCATATTACTTGACTTTCTATTTGTTTGGGTTTTTTTTCCCCTGTATGTACTCAGACAACTTCCAAAAGAGACTATTACTTTTCTTTCAAAAACAAAGCTTTAATTTCTCTCTGACGTAAAGTCAGGCTTAAGTTTCTGAACGACTTAATATACACTGAGTTACAACTCCTAGGACTAGCATCCATCGTAAACTGCATCAGAACAACAGCAATGATGATACTATTATAGAATCCATCGTAAACTGCATCAGAACAACAGCAATGATGATACTATTATAGAATCATAGAAGGGTAAGGTTGGGAGGGATGCAAAGATCATCCAGTTACACCCCCCCTGCCATGGGCAGGGACACCTCCCACTAGTACAGGTCACTCAAGGTCTTGTCCAACCTGGCCTTGAACACCTCCAGGGAGGGACCAACCACAACCTCCCTGGGCAACCTGTGCCAGTGTCTCACCACTCTCACTGCAAACAACTTCCTCCTAACATCCAGTTTCAATCTCCCCTCGGCCAGTTCAAACCCATTGCCCCTTGTCCTGTCATTGCAAGACCTTGTCAATAGTCCCTCCCCAGCCTTCCTGTAGGCCCCCTTCAGATACTGGAAGGCTACTATAAGGTCTCCTTGAAACCTTCTCTTCTCCAGAGCCCCAACTCTCTCAGTCTGTCCTCATAGCAGAGCTGCTGCAGCGCTCTGAGCTTCATGGCCTTCTCTGGACCTGCTCCAACAGTTCCATGTCCTTCCTGTACTGGGAGCTCCCAAACTGCACACAGTACTCCAGATGAGGTCTGAGGAGAGCAAAGGAAAGAGGCAGAATCCCCTCCCTTGCCCTGTTGGCCGCACTGCTCTTGATGTAGGCCAGGACTCAGTTGCTGTCTGGGCTGCACACACTACAGGCTCATGTTGAGCTTTTCATCACCCCAGATTCCAAGGTCCTTTTCCTCAGGGCTGCTCTCAGCCATTCACCACCCAGCCTGGAGTTGTGCTTGGGATTGTGCCTAACCAGGTGCAGGACCTTATATTTGGCCTTGTTGAATTTCATGAGGTTGGCCTGGGCAGACCTCTGCAGCATGTCCAGGTCCCTCTGGTTGGATCCCTGCCCTCTAGCAAGTCGACTGTGCCACACAGCTTGATGCCATCTGCAAACTTGCTGAGGGTGCACTGATTCCTCTGTCCATGTCACTGACAAAGATGTTAAACAGCACTGGTCCCAGCACTGACCCCTGAGGGATTCCACTTGTCACTGGTCTCCAGATTTATACCAGATTAAAAATTATCAGTGAATATTTTTCCCTAGTCAGAAAGGTGAGGACATAAGATTTCTTTATTTTTTCCCTGGAACACTTATGATTGAACATGTATCTAATTACAACTTCATGATCATACTGAAATTAGCTATAAGGACTCCAGTGCCTCACGTGAGTACAGATTATTCTTTACCATCACACTGTTGTCTTGAGAACTCTATATATGAATCAGCTTCTAGTCTATTAGACATTTTGAACTTCTTATGTGATATTTCAGTTGCTCTGCAGTTTTTTCTTAGGTATTTCTTCTCTTAGAATTTTATGTCCTCAAGTATCTTGTCTGAACAGCTCAGTTTTCCATTGAACATCCTGACTTTCTCGTAGCAGTGATTCGTGGAGCTTAACTTATTAGCTATCTGGCATTGATCACTTGGCTGCTAATCTCAGGAGAGAGTCAGCTGCTGCTCCCAACTCTAAATGCTGAACAGAGAGGCTGCATCAAGGACTTTTTCTGATGTGGCTGACATCTCTATTACAACCAATGAAGTTTTGATTAGCTGAGAGGTAGCACTTGATGAATATTATTTAAAAGCAAATTTTTTTTTTTCCATTGCTCAACAAATTTCTTTCTGTCTGTGCTATCAATGACAAGTATTTATTCTCCCTTCCTCCAATTTTTTTCCCAGTTTGTCTTGGAAAAGAAAGAAAAAAAAAAAAAAGGAAAGGAAAAAAAAAGGATTATTTAAGGTGAATAATGGTAAATAAGTGGAAAGGTACACCACAAAAGTCAGTAGAATCCAATAAAACAGAGAAAGAGATCATGCCATGAAGTTTGCAATTTATTAGGAATTATAGGTGAAATGGTTTCATAGAAGTAACTGAACTACAGTATTAATGCATAGCTCTGGTGTAATTCTGAGCTAGGAAAACAGAGATTTTACAATCCTACTATGTTTCCAAAATACTCAGGGGCAACATCTGAAGCTTGGGAGACTTTTGGGAAGAACACTCATGAGTCTTAAATTAATGAACTGCTTCCCTTTGGCAGGCAGATGTTCAACCCTTTCCAGGAAAGCAGGGATCTGTCATGCATACTGATTACTTCAGAAGATGGATGGCACAATTCTGAATGTCCTTGCTTCCTTTTTCTTCTCCCAGTTTTATATACTGAGTATGATGTCATAGGGCATGGAATATTCTTTTGGTCAGTTTAGGTCAGTTTAGGTCAGCTGTGTCCCCTCCTAACTTCTCCTGCACCCTCAGACTACTTAGGGTGGGGAGCAACGAAAGCCTTGACTCAGTGTAAGCACTGCTCATCAGTAACAAACACTCCTGTGTAATAACCAGAAAGCTGAAACAAAAAAGCAATCTCTCTCTGGAATTTAAACAGATTTTCTCTGCTGTAGTTTTGGATAAACTGGATGGGACAACTGATGAGTCACAGAACAACCTGAAAATGTGGGGAGAGTCTCCTCTGTGATATGGTTGAGGTAGAGTCAACCTTGCAAATGGCAAGGAAGAAGGTTGGAGAACAGATAGGCGTTGTATAGGCAGAAAGTAATTTTTGACGAGCATCATTTGGGTTGATGAAAAGCTCAACATGAGCCTGCAATGTATGCACACAGCCCAGACAGCAACTGAGTCCTGGCCTGCAGCAAGAGCAGTGTGGCCAGCAGGGCAAGGGAGGGGATTTAGCCCCTTTACTCTGCTCTCCTCACACCTCATCTGGAGTCCTGTGTGCAGTTCTGGTGCCCCCAGCACAGGAAGGACATGGAACTGTTGGAGCAGGTCCAGAGGAGGCCATGAAGGTGTACAGAGGGATGCAGCAGCTCTGCTATAAGGACAGGCTACAAGATCTGGGGCTCTGCAGCCTGAAGAAGAGAAGGCTATGAGGAGACCTTAGAGTAGCATTCCAGTATCTGAAGGGGGCCTACAGGAAGGCTGGGGAGAGACTATTGACAAGGTCTTGCAATGACAGGACAAGGGGCAATGGGTTTAAACTGGCAGAGGGGAGATTGAAACTGGATGTTAGGAGGAAGTTCTTTCCAGTGAGGGTGGTGAGACACTGGCACAGGTTGGCCAGGGAGGTTGTGGCTGCTCCCTCCCTGAAGGTGTTCAAGGCCAGGTTGGATGAGGCCTTGAGTGACCTGTGCTAGTGGGAGGTGTCCCTGCCTATGACAGGGGGTTGGAACTAGATGATCTTTGAGGTCCCTTCCAACCTTACCATTCTATGATTCTATGATCATTTCTGAGATATTTTATGTCTCTTCAGTGGGATTCAGATATGGGAAGATGCTTCAGTCCTACCTTGGGTTCTTGGTTGCCATCATCATAATAAGACAATGATATTATTAGTAGTCATTACAGTTGTTCTTCCCCCAAACACTGAGCTTTTGAAAAACCTGGAAATTTGTAATGAAAACACAACCTCTGAGTGTTTTACTTCAACTTCACATGATTGAAAACTGACATTGTCTACAGGCTCTCAATGTTCCTACATTATTATGAAAGAAATAAGAGGGAAAAAAGGCTAACCTCTCTGCATGAACAGGAATGAAAGCCTAGCAGGACTCAGTTTTCCAAGTACTCACCGTGCTACTGGTGCTGCCTGGTTCACCGCAGAACGATCACCGCTGGTTGACTGGCAGCTCTTTTAACAGCCATTTGGTTTGTCCTGAAAGAAATCAGCACACTATTCACACCAACTGGCACGCTGCAAATTCACACTGTTAAAGTGTGTCTCACCATGATTAAACAGTGATTTGCACTTGGAAAAGGGAATTTAGCAATTGCGTTGGGCATACCTCAGTGTCCTCTCACCAATAAAGAGATGGTGCCTGTGACTTCAGCTGTCTACCATGGATGACACAGTAAGAAATTGCCCTTCTCTTATTTCTTTCAACTAAAATGTTAAAACAAATCCTGGTACCTTTAGAACACTGATGTAGAGGGGAGAAAAAAAGTAGAGTTCCTTGCAAAGAAGAGTGTTCCATGCAAAGAAGTGTGTTCCATACAAATACTTTGGAGTAAATCAATATTCTTTTCACAATGTGTATGTCAATGACAGGCTACAAAAAAAAAAAAAAACAACAAACCTCCAAATCTTTGAATTGTCCACACATACCAGGCATTAGAAATGGACTTTACAGTCTGCACAAAAGGAAAGATGTGAAGACATTACCAGACCCAGGATTCTCAAAATGTCTTTCTTAGACCATGTGAAAAGGCTGAGGCTTGTAGCTTCAACAAGGACAGCTGTTTTTTTCCCTCGAGGAGGTCACCTTCCTTCTGCCCCTGCCAATGAGTGGTTCTGGTTTGGGGGAACTCACCGAACATTTTTATACCACAATCACCCTCACTACAAAATGACACTTAGAGCACTACCTTCTTTAGGATTATTATGCTTAATTTGCTACACTCAGTAAATAACTCTCATCTTAACAGATAAAACAGATATAAAGGTTATCTTAACAGATAAATAGGTTTGTTTATTAATTATGATCTGTATTTTTTGACTAGTGATTTGTGTATTTGGTTGAGAATGACATCAGCTCTCTAATGTGAACATGGAAAGGGTAGAGAAAGTATGAAAATCCCCTCAGATGGGATTCCAAGGCCAGTTTTTAGGTCCAGAAGTACTTGTCTGAGGTTTAAAGGAGTAAGACTCAGGCTGATATTACATTAAAACTTCGACAAAAAGGACACAGTCTCTCCAGAGACTTAAGATGAACATGGAGGGTCCTGAAGACCTCTACAAACAGAATTGTGACTGAAGAAAGCACAATGACATGCAGAGAGATACTGGAAAGTGAGATGTCAAAATACTTTCCTGAAGTGAAAAAACCCCAGCAAACCAAAACCACAACACACAGACACACAGACACACAGACACACACACAAGCTTCAGTAATGTAAAATATATCCTACTTAAATACATGGTTATAATGCTCATAGGAAACATATCTTGCTTTCCACACAATTTACTTTTTCCACCAGAGTACCACAGGCATCATTCACCAGGCAGAAAGGGACCTGGGGGAACTGGTAGAGAGCAGCTGAACATGAGTCAGCAGTGTGCTCAGGTGGGCAGGAGAGCCAATGGCATCCAGGCCTGGATCAGGAACAGTGTGGCCAACAGGACAAGGGAGGTTATTCTGTCCCTGCACTCAGCACTGGTCAGGCTGCACCTTGAGCGCTGTGTCCAGTTATGGGCCTCTCAATTCAAGAGAGATGTTGAGGTACTGGAACGTGTCCAGGGAAGGATATCAAGGCTGGTGAGGGGCCTGGAGCATAACCCTATGAGGAGAGGCTGAGGGAGCTGGGGGTGTGCAGCCTGCAGAAGAGGAGGCTCAGGGCAGACCTCATTGCTCTCTACAGCTACCTGAAAGGAGGTTGTAGCCAGGTGGGGCTGGTCTCTTCGACCAGGCAACCAGCAATAGAAGGAGGGGACACAGTCTCAAGTTGTGCCAGGGGAGGTCTAGGTTGGATGTTAGGAGGAAGGTCTTGACAGAGAGAGTGATTGGCATTGGAATGGGCTGCCCAGGGAGGTGGTGGAGTCGCCGTCCCTGGAAGTGTTGAAGCAAAACCTGGATGGGGCACTTAGTGTCATTGTCTAGTTGATGATTTGCATCTGTGTAAATAATTTTTCTGCACGTCTAACTAGCTCCATCACGTTTTGCACAGGTAGGTAGAAAAGACTGTTGGAGACTAGCCAGAGAACAACTCCCTCTCAGAGAATATCTCTGTGTGGAAAGGACAAAAGCTTACTCAGTCAGTGAAATTGCACTTTCCATTATAAATGTGCAATCTGCTGGAACGCACAGCTGGGGCTGTGGCTGCATAGTTATCATCAGTCCATCAGTGTGCCTGTCTCCAGTGGTTAGCATTTGTCTCAAATCTCAGCCCTTGACGGTGGAATTATCAGGGGGCATCTGCCGTACACTCGTTCCTTTCAGTGATGCCTTCTGAAATGTTCACTCCAGCCTCTGTCAGTCCTCCTACTCTACTCTAAGCATCATCTGGGCATGCTGAGAAATCATTTTAGGAATTGTTATGTTGTGTTCTGGTAGGAATGAAAAAAGAAATTAAATAAATGATACTATGTGAAGAAAAAGCTCTATATAGCATGGAGAGTGTCACAAAGGAAGAGGTACGTAATGAATAGATCAGCTTTTAAATCCTAATTGTCAATATTCACTAGGGCCATTATCTGCAGCAGGTATTAAGACTGCAGAGTGCTTCTGCACACAGAACTTGCCTCCAATCTTTTCAGTGTTGGATACTTTTCCTTTTATTTGTGTTTTTCTCCAGTACTACTTTTATTCCTGTGTTTTTAGAATTTGTGTATCTATACCTTATTAAATGTTTCAGACCTTCACAGTTCTCAAGACTGGTTAATAAATTAATGAGCTCTGTCTTCTCTCTCTGACTTTTTTTCAAACTGTGGAAATTGGAAACTTATAGAATCATAGAATCATAGAATCAACCAGGTTGGAAGAGACCTCCAAGCTCATCCAACCCAATCTATCACCCAACCATATCCAATCAACTAGACCATGGCACTAAGTGCCCCATCCACTCTTTTCTTGAACACCTCTAGGGATGGTGACTCCACCACCTCCCTGGACAGCCCATTCCAATATCTTGTGTTCCTGATTGCACTGTAAGAGTAGGCATAACTTCTTCAAAAAGACCAAAATATCCATTAGCCAGACACTAATACTGTAAACAAAGGCAGCCTTTTGACTAACATTATCACAGAACCATAGAATCAATCAGGTTGGTCTTCCTCTTATATTGTTTCAGCAGCACTGCCTTGCAGAGTGTAAATTGGCAAGTCTAGGATGTAATTACCCAAGCTGGTTTAANGTGACTTTTTTATTATTATTTTTATTTTTTATTTTTCTTTGAACGTGAAAATCAATGAAGAAAATTTTGTCATCTTGAAAGGATTTGTGAATTTTGCTTATATTCATCATGTGAGATTTTCCAGCAGGACAAAAAGAGGTATAAACAACTTTACCATTCTTTCTTATCTTGCATTCATGTACTGCATCTGATGCAACTGGCTCTCCTGAGAGGCACTTGCCTGCTATGAAGGTCTCACCCCCTCCCATCAGAAAGTCTTGCAAGGTCTCTCTGTGGCTGCTAGAAAGATCTGCACTTTTCTGAGCTTTTAAGCTGTCAGATGTCCAATACAATGAGACTTCCTGCTGAATCTTATATCTGCAAATGAGGAAGAACCTGTGTAGGATATGAAAGTCAGGAGCAGCCTTGACTGCAGTAACCAGGAGATAGTGGAGTTTAGGATCCTGAGAGAAGGGAACAAGACAAACAATAGGATCAGAACAGACTCTGGCCAGTTCGTAGATCTACAAGAAGGAATTCCATGGAATACTGTCTTGGAGAGAAGAAGGCTCCAGAAGGATGGTTTAATTTTCAAAGATCTTTTTATACCAAACTCAAGAATAGTTTATTATGGAAAAGTCTTAGATTCAAATTTTGGGCTGTATCACAAAAGTTGTCACTGAATCAAACAAGGCTCTGTGCCGTGTTATGTATTTTATGTCCAACAGCATGTTTATCCTAAAATATGACCAAGTGAGGTACACCCCAAATCCTGTCAGTCACTCTTGCAATTTCAGTGAGACTGTGAGACAAGCTAAGCAGTCAGATGGAAGGATACTCTCAGTAGTTATTCAGGTGTCCTCTGACTCAGAAGTACTCAGAAGTCTCCACAGACCTTGCAGCCATGAGAGAGGGTATCCAGAGACTAACCTGGCTATGAATAATCAGGGGTGCTTCTGACTTCTTCAGTATTGGAGTGGAAATCCTTACCAGAGGAAGTAAAAATGTCAGCAGCAGAGGAAGGGATAGAAACACTTGATCAGTGAGCTGCAGGGCAAGAAATGCCAGAGCCAGGGCTAAATGAAGTGTGTTTTGCCTTCATTTTTTGTTCGAGTTTGTTTATCACTTGTGAAGGTAGGCTAATCTCTCTCTCTCTTTTT
>VWYK01083193.1:48051-59245 GCA_013399775.1 Semnornis frantzii | reverse complement strand
GCATCCCAGCTCACATGGAGCAACAAAGGAGTCCTTCTGCCCTCACACCTGTCTGATGAGAGTAGGAGGATTTTGGACAGGAATCAATGTGGATGAATGTGTGGACTTTCATTTCTCAAATTTCATTTCTCCAGTTTGCCCTGCTGAATCAAAACAGAGAGATCATTATCACTGATATCTCCAGTAAGACTCTCTCAACACAGTGGCAAAAAGCAGACTATGCTCAGGGCAGGGAGTGCCTCAAGAATGCCTCCAGCAACACCTACAATTTCCTCAGGCAGGCAGAGCACACACAGCACAGCACACAACCTGCTTTTCCCTTTCATGAAGCACAGAGCAGGGCAGCCAGGAGAGCCCCTGATGACTCCCTTACCTAAGCACCCCACGCTGGACTTAATACGAATCCAGACTCCTCTGCCGTCCTTTCTAAGCCAAACTTGTCTGTATATGGTTTTCCCATGACTGATAGACTGGACTTGGCTTGAACACTTGATTCTGGTGAAGGGTGGCTGGAAACCATCAATGCAACTCAGCACCACTTCCTCGTTCTTCTCATAATTCTCCTTTTCTGGTGCCAGCTGCCGTCTTGAGTCCCACTGTGGTCTTTGGCACATTTCTGGTAGAGGTGAAAGTAGGTGTTAGCTGGACTGGGATGTGATGAGGTAAGCATAGGAGGGCGGTGGTAGAGAAATTCCAGCACTTTTTCCAGTCTCTGAAGAAAGGTAGCATGTCCATCCACCAGGATGTGAATCACAGACAAGGCTTGTTGGAAGGGAGACTGTCCTTCAACACTCAAAGCGTGTATGAGCCTACTCCACCCACTCTTGTATCAAGGGGCACTATATTCCCTCCTTCACAGCTCACAGCAGGGAACTTGCCAGGACAATCATCCCTGCACTTGGAGACCCCTTCTGTCTACCTGTTCAGATGAGACACACACCCCAGCTCAGGCTGCCTGTGATAGGGCACGGCACCGGCAGTCCTCACAGGATGCATGTCTCTCCAGACATGGCTTACTTCTCTCACAGGGACCAGAGATGACCTTGGGGTCCCTGTCCCAGTTCAGTCAGTGCCTCAGCTACTCTCCTTCTGCCCCATGCCACCGTGCGGTGGGACATGGGGATGAGCAATGCCTTCTCTATTCACATGCCTTGCTTTACCTCAGCTCGTTGGACCCTTTTCCCTACCACAAGCCACATCCTCTCTTCACCCTATTCACCACGGACTGGGCTAAGTAGGTACAGACCATCCCAGCAGCAGCTGACTGCTATGGGGAGAGGCTCTGGGGAAATGATTTCCTACAGGCAAGAATGACACCTGGGAAGAAGCACTTGCAGCCTCTGAAAAGGGATCTGGAATGCCTCAAAGTGCTTTAAATACAACCTTCCCCATCCCAAAGGGTCAGGGAAAGGACTGTACAGGGTCCAGAACATCTTCTGAATAGCCACAAATTATAGATGTGCTGGTGAACAAGCTAGTTACATTCAGGCTTTGCTCTCAAACACAACAGAAATCAGGAGAAGCCCAGCTGAACACTGCAACCAGCAGCTGTGTCCCACTGACACAGGTTGCAGCTTGCCCCACAGACAGCTACCCAGGCCCAAGCTCATCCAGCCGGCAAAGTGATAGCAAATTCCCTTTTACTCTGCTTTCAGCAAATAGTGTCCTTGAGATAGGATGTTTACAGAAAGTGGCAGCCTTGTTCCCTGAATACGCTTTCCCATACCCACAATGCATGGCTTCATGAACAACTCATGCCTTCAGGGAATGATTGGAAAACAGACTCACTGCAGGGAATGACCCATCTCCAACCACCCAGCCCAATCCCATCCTTCCCACAGCACCCCAGTGCATGTGCACCCTACCATAGCTCCTTCACCCCACCCTGCAATCTCCCAGAAACAGCAGGACCTTGAGTTTACAGCCCTCAGAAGTTCTTCTGGGCTTCAGCCCAGGGCTGTAGGGAGCAAAGATGTGTATCAAATTTGGAGGAGGAGAAGTGGCAAAATATATTTAAGGAGGAGGAACAACCTCTTCTTATCTCTTTCCCCGGGCACTCCCTGGACCTTGAGAAAAGATTCTTCCTGGCCTTGTGCTGCCAACAGAAATACAAGGGCCAGGAGAAATCTCAGAGCCATCGATTTCAGAGCCATGGTAGCACGAAGTTCCCTGGGAGGACTGAAATCTCAGTTCCACTTGCTGCCTCTGAGCCTAAGCATCTGTAACTGACTGCAAAACTTCCACTCACAGGAAGGAAATCAGAAATGGGGAAATGGGGTAATCTCTGAACACACAGAAAGGTTCTCCTTTGGGAAGAGAACCTCCCTTCACTGTCAGCGCTGCTGCCTTTTGCAGTCTTTACAGTGGCATCCAGACCCTGGAATTCAACAAGAGAACACCTGTCACCAAGACCCTGGACTTTCGTCCTGAAGCCCCCTAGAGGGTATCCAGGAATCACTGCTTCTGTTACTGAGGCAATATCCATGAGCTTCCCAATCCCACTGCATGGGCTTTAGAGTTGTAATGAGCCAATGCACTTCCTCTCAACGATCACAGGAGATGGAAGACCTCTGACAAAGCACATAAAGAGCTGACAGAAAGTAAGGGTAGGAATGTGGATGTGAACTGCAAAGAGTACCTCAAGGTCTGGAACAGTCCTTGGCCTTTCTGAAAGACACACTTAACTCATAATTTCTGGTTCTTCTCTGCTCCTTCATACCCAGCTGCCTCCAACTCTTTCCCCCTTACTTAGCCTAACAACACTCTGCTCTGTCCACAAGACTGAAAATCACCCTGCCCTTTCATGCCATCTGAGTGCCTGAGGAAACTCTCTTGTTCCTCAGCAGCTCCTTCTTTTCCTCCAGAACCTCCTGTGGACTCACCTGAGATGTCTCAGAACTCAGAGGGCTGTGTGATCAGACACAGGGGCTGCAGAAGAGCAAAGACCATGCTTGTCCCTCAGCCCTGACCACAACACCTGGACAAGACACACTCCTGCCTAGGACAAATAGGTGGGGAGCACCACCACGCACTGGCTCCCGACATAGAGACTACCCAAACATATCAGAGCCATGCAGGACAGTCCTGAAGGCCTGGGAAGCTATCAGGCACATCTCCAGACCATAGCAGCCCTGCTTATGGTTTCTCCTCAACAAGGAGCAGTTAGCTCAGCACGCCACGTGGAACATGACCTCACTGGGCAGAAAATGGGGGGGTGTTAGATGGGCATCCCTCTTCAAACCCAGAGCCTTTACTGGTTGTCCAGGCAGAGCAGACAGTTACAATGCCAGTACAACAGCCCAGAGCATGACTGGATACACAAACAAAAGTGAGGAGCAGGGCAATGCAGGAGGTAAGAAGAGCACAAACCAACCCTCCACTGCTCTTTATCCCAACACTGTGCATTCCCTTTTCTCAACCAGGTGCAGCCACAGAGGGCTGAGCTCCTTCTTACCCTCTCTGTCCCAGACCCATCAAGAGCTGCTTCATCAGGGATGCAGGTGACACCCATGAAAGTCCATGAGAATTAGATACTTTGGTCCTAGGGGCTAGTTGCAGGTATCATTTTGATGGGCAGAAAGTTTATTTAATGGACTGACAAAACATGTCTTTACTGGCGTATGGATGTTATCCCAGGCTAAAAAAAAAAAAAAAAAAAGAGGGATAGAGAAGGCAGTGTGTAACTTGCCTATCTCCCAGCAGTGCATTTCTCACCAAGGAGAGCCTTCAAGATGTCCCTTAGCTTCCAGGCAGCACTAGGCACCAGCATCCCTCAGTCCATGAGAGATAGAGGCTACTGCCAAAACAACAGTAGCAGGCAAGACCAAGTAGATGCCAAAAGCTGCAGGGTGGGGATTTCCTGATAGGGACAGGGTCTACTGCACCTCACAAAGTAGAAGAGAAGCATTGTCGTGGGTTTAAAGAAACCGACAGAGTAAAGCTCTAAAACGAATTGGAGAAAAAACACAGAATTGTATTTGGAGAGAATTTTGCAGATAGAAATTACAAGGTAGATACAGAATACATAAGCGAGCCCCCTTGAATTTTCCCCCATCTCAAAACTAAATCTATCATCCCCAGTGCTCCAATCCTCCCCCCCATGCCTCTGCCATCCAAGAGGCCTAAGCACAGCCTCTGCAGGCCCCAACCAGGCCCATCCTTACATGTTTGTCCGATAATGTAGCTCCTGCCCGGCAGAAGGCTGGAGGGGGAGGAGAAGAGCACGAAATGGCCTTGCCGTGAGCTTATGAGGAGATAGCAGAATTGTGGGATTGAATAACAATCTTCAAGTCCCAAGAGGACTTTCTTAACCCTATAATTCTCAACCTGGGACAAGCATCAACATCCACAGAATGGTTCACAGACCGAAACACAGGATCATCTAGGCTTAGTTGAGACTTCATGACTTACAGGATGGGGAAGAGGGAAAGTAGGAAAGAGAAACATTGCTCTTGGAGCACGTGTTTTCTCCGCTGTGCTTCTTCACAGCTGATGTAAACTAGAGAAGCCTAGTCCAAGACTTCCATGAAGTTTCACAGAGACAGGGCTTTCATGCACAAAACAGGCAGGAGCCACAAGGTGGGAGCTGTCACAGGGCAAGCAGCCCTTGCAAACCAGAGCAATATATTGGTTCTTCAGACACAGCAGCACAGCAGTGTAGCTGAGCCAACGGTAGGAGAGGCTGAGGTCTAAATGAATATGAGGATACAGGTGAATATGGGGAAAGAGAGACTGGGTTCCAGATAGCTGCTTCAGTCTCAGAGGACACCAGGATGAGAGTGAGATGACTGCCACAGCACTGGAAGACTATGAGAACACACCCTGACTGGCACAGACAGGTTATCCCAAGCCTTGGGCTGTTCCCACTCTGTGACAGAAGACACCGGAGCTTGAAGAGGGAGGAAAGTTGAGGGGGAGTAATAACCCAACACAAGGAGTATGAGGTCCTGTGTCCAGCACAGAAAAACTAAGGCTTGAGAAGGAACCATGAGAAAACTTATCAGCGCTAAGCCTTAGATGTCTGTGCCACCTCCTCTCCCATGACTGCTCTGATTATCTCCTGGGAACTCCAAGATAGGTAACAGCTCTCCAGCCTGGTCAAGACTTTATCTGTGGAGCTCAAGGACTCTCAAGGCAGAGGCTGCTGCATGCCCTCAGCAACACGAGAAGCTCACACTGCCACAGCTCCCACTCTCTACCCTATCTCTGCCATGTCAGAGAGTGCAGGGAGGGCATTGTGTTGACCCACCTGCATCTTTCTCTGCCAGAAGAGTCTCTGTGTTCATACAGTAATTGTCTGTATTCTTATAGGATTCTGGAGGAACAGCAAGAGGGACCCAAAGGCCATAGAAAAACAAACAGGGAAAACTCAGACAGCTAGGAGCACTGGGAGATGCAGAGCACCTTGAGTCACATACTGGTAGCTCCCAACCCTCCCCAGTACTAGGTGGAGACCCTAGCCAGGGGCAGATAGAAGTAGCTGGAAGAAGCTCTCAGGTGGAGATAGCACATGTGGGACACAGTGCTTTGGCACATCATCCAGAGCAAACTGAGCTGCCTGTGGCCATCCCAGGATATCCACAGCCTTTCCTGCAACAGACATGCTCTCTTATCAGCTCCAACCCTATGACTGTCTGTGATGGAAGTCTTCCTTACCTGTGTAACGATCCTCCTCAGCTTTACTGAGCAAGGTATTTCTCCTCCTGGGAAGACAAACAGCAGTCCTGAGTTGAGGGAAAGGCTGACATGGCCCAGGGCCTTGATGAGCCCAGTGGCAGAGGCACAGAGGGCTCTGCACACCCTTCCTCTGGGCCTCTTGCAAGCCAGCAGGATTTGCCAGGGGACAGCAGCTGTGGCAGCAGCAGTGACAAGGGACATATTCTCTTAGCACACATGATCCCTGCTGAGCCTCAGCCAGAAGCCCTATAGGAGTGCTGTGGTATGCCAGTTGCATCCTCCACACCCTCTGAAGAGTGGAAGCTGCTGAGGGAACCCCTCTTCATTCCCAGTCAGTCCACAACATGATGTGGCCTGAGGCAGAGCAACACCTCCAAGTCTTCTGCCTATGTACCTGCACAAATAACAGGATCCCTCCAGACAATGGGACCAGGATCAACATCACCGCCACTACTGTGACTGCTGACTCAGGCCACCTGCCCAGAGGCTGTCTTGCAAGTAACACACATCCAGGAGTGGGTGCCAGAGTCTGAACCATGCAACATCAACGGCCCCAACCTTGGCATTGGGTGTGTATGTGTGTGTAGACACATTTGTTCAGGTTCTGCTGTCCCAGTTGCTGCAGAGACAGATAGCAAGACGCAGTCTTCCCTTACCTTCAGATCTGCTAGGCAGGGCAAGGCAGAGGGAGATTCTGGAGAACAGGCATTTGCCCCACCTGTAATATAGAACCAGACAGTTTGGAGGTCTGCTTAACTGGTATGTGCCCAGCAATATAACACACAGGTCCAGGTTCAGCAGCCTGTTGCTGTCTGACCTTGAGCCTCAGATGCTCCCAAATGCTGGAATGGGTATCGGCTTCAACAGTGGAATTGTAGAGAGGACAGCTCTGTCTCATGTGGTCAAACAAGGCCTGAAGAGATGCATCACCTCTGGGCACCGAATGATGCAGCTCTTTGAAGCAGCACACACACCTAGCCTGTGACCCACTGCTGAGTCAGGCTCTCAAGGTGACCATGTTCTGTGGCTCTGCCAGGTAGTGACAGAGTGAATGCACTCACAGCTCTGGAAAATGCCCCAGGCTCAGAGCTCTCTTGCAGGGAGGCCACCTCATCTGGTCTCAGGGCAGAACAGCTATTACCAGAGGCATAGGTCTGAAATTCCAGCAGTCACAGCACCAGAACCAGTCACTGTGAGGCCCTGCATTGTCACCGTGTATTTGCTTCCAGGTGTCAGATGAGATGGCATGTACCAAGTGACAGACTGGTTCATCAACACCTGCTGGAATTCAAGGAAGCTGCCATCATGTGCTCTCCTGTCCGTGTTCACCTAGAGGAGGGACATTGAGCTGGTGGGCAGCAGCACCAAACTCCTGCTCCTGCACTGGGCAGTTCTGCAGAGAGAGGTTGCTGCTGTTGCTGTCTGGGGACAGAAGGGAACCTGACCACACCAGAAACAGAATCACAGAATCACAGGACCTTAGATGTTGGAAGGGACCTGCAGAGATCATCAAGTCAAATCTCCCTGCCAAGGCAGGATCTCCTAGGGTAGTTCACACAGGAATGTATCCAGGTGGGTTTTGAAATTCTGCAGAGAAGGGGACTCCACAACCTCTCTGGGCAGTCTGTTCCAGTGCTCAGACTCTCTCACTGTAGAGAAGTTTCTCCTCATGTGGAGGTAAAACTTTTTGGGTTCCAGTTTGTAGCTGTTGCTCCTTGTCTTATTGCTGCTGACCACCAAACAGAGAGATTGGCCCCAGCCACTTGACACCCACCCCTCAGATATTTTGTAGACATTGATCAGATCTCCTCTCAGTCTTCTCTTCTCCAGACTAAACAGCCCCAGGTTTCTCAGCCTCTCTTCACAGGGGGGATGGATTCTCATGGCTTTCTACTAGACTCTTTCCAGCAGGTCCCTGTCTCTCCTGAACTGAGGAGCCCAAAATCAGACACCGTATTCCAGCAATGTAGAGCTGGTCTTCTCTGGGTGAGGAGAGCTCACACGTCTCCTCAGTCTGCCTGCACACAGCTGCAGGCAGGGAAGTGCCTGGCAAAGTTAAGTGGGACCATGGACAGTTCATGGTCCCCTGGTACATGGTATCCATTGATCTGCCACTTGCAGGAGGGCAGTACCTTTCACCTGACGGACCCTGTGTTGGAATCTAGCCACAACTTATCTGGTTGGTCCAGCACTGGAAGCACAGGAGGATGGAGTCTTGCATGAGGCCAGCAAGGATTTGTCCACCACAAAGGCTGCATGTGTCACAACAGTGGGAACAACAGTGGCATGGTGAGGATAGGAAGATTAAGGGGGGGGCATGCCCTGCTCCAGGACTCTCCACAGGCCCTTGCCCAGATTCTGAGCAGCTCTGATCCCAGAACCATTGCTACAGGGAGCAGATGCTTGGGCTGACCTGCCAGTCGAAGGGGACATTTATATTTCATGTGGGTGGACACATACTTGTTTTCCTCATCCTGAAGAGCCACGTGTACAAGCTTGTGCTGGACAGCAGGGAGATGGTTACACTGCAGACAGTGAAGGGCTGCAAAGGGGGCAGGTAAATATTCCCTTCTGGCCATGCATCCTCTCCCGTCCCCTCACCTCCTTAGCCTTGCAGAGAGGGATGGAATGTTCTTCCAGTCAGCATCTGGCCCAAATGCCCTGGTAGGCATCAGGGAGCCTGCAAGTCCAGATCAGTTTGATGGTGGTGCTGGAAATCTCCAAGGTCTTGGAGACAACCTGGAAGACCTCTGTGAAGGAAATGTTTTAGAAAGGTCACTCTCTTCCCCTTTCAGTCTTGCAGCCAACCTCCATTATTCGATCCTATGATCGACCCTGTTTCCCATCTCACCTTCTCCCAGCACAGTGTGGATGAGGTTATCTTGGCTTCTCCCAGACATCTCAGGCATTGCCTGTACCTTCCTCTGATCCTGAACCTTTGCCATGGATACTCTCTGTGCTGCAGTGATCGTGGAGGGGTGAGAGTAAGTACTTGTGACTTCTCTGCAAATGCCAGGCTGGGGGTAGTGACTGATCTGGAGATTGTTCCCTTTCATACCAGCAATGACTCGGCCAATAAACTCAGCAGGGAGAGCAGGGTGCAGCCCTCCTGTTGCTAGGCCACATACTCTTCTCCAGGCAGACCTATCTGTCTGGTCTGGGCAAGCTGCCTGGTACCTTATGGACAGTGGTGAGTACTTATTCCCCTTGATACTTTGCAGGGTGCCCCAACTCCAATAGCATGAACACAAACCTGGAATGCAGCAGCAGAAACAGTTTTCTCTGGGGTAACTGCTCATGCCATGCCCTGGCTACCCAAAGCACAGGGCACTAAGGCTGTGGGACACATGCAGCCCTGCTCTCCCTGCCTGGGGAGAACAGTCTGAGAGCACTGGCCAAGTGGCTAATTCATTCACTTACCCAAACAAGTGAAGTTCCTCTCCATAGGGTGCCAGAGGCTTGTGGCATTCCTCATGAGCCAGATGCTGCGTCAAACTGTGGAGCCTTCTCTTGGCTTCAGCTTCACACATTTGATGTGCATTGAGGTAGGCCAGTGACTCTCAGGGCATCTCATCCCCAACACTTCATTTGGATTGAAGGTCTCTTGTTCCTGGTCAAAGATAAATCTGGCATCTCATTGAAGCTTCTTGCATTTCTCTGCACCAAGAAGATGGGAGGTGTTAGCAGGGCAGAGGGTGGCCCCTTAAGGGACGCCAGTGGATGAAGCTGGGATTGCCCTTCTCTGGCACAGCAGGGTGAGGGATGGAACTGGCAGAACACCAGAGTAGTTCTCCCTTGCCATGTCTTTGACAAACAGGTGAGGACAAGAGGAGACCCATGTCACTTCTCCCAGGTTTCCCAGGAAAGGCCAGGAGGAGCTGGAGCTCCAGGGGCTGAGGACACTCACAAGGCATTCACACAAAACCTGCAGAGAGGGCAGTGATCCAGAATCTGACCCTGGTGCCCTCTTCAGCCCTCACAAAGAATGGACAACAACACCCTGAGAAGGAAATAAAGCCTGAGCCCATAAGCTGGCTGCATGCAGCAGAGATTGGGAGGGGAGACCCACAGATGAGAAGGAGGTAAGGCCTTTGCTGTGCCTGCACAGGATGAGAGGACACGGGCAGCAGAGCTCTGTGATCCCTCCTGATGCTGACACAATCCTTTTGGCCACCTGTGCTTCTTCTGCCAGAGGCCCTCAGAGAGATCTATCACCCATGGACTTCCATTAGGATACTCCCAGTCACCCATGAACCACAGTCTAGAGCCCTGCACACTGGGATACTTGCCCTAGCCTGTCATGAGCAGCTCTAATCACTGTCTCCCACTTTCATCCTAAAAACCCTTCCTCATGGAACTCTCAGGGACTGATGCTGCCACCAGTCTCTCCTCATCAAATCTCTCCTGAAGCCCCAGGGCAAGCACAGAGCAGGTTCAGAGACTGCCTCTACATCATCTTCAGCAGCACACACCATTTTCCAGGGCAGGCAAGGAGCCTGAAAACCCCCTGCTCAGGAAGGCCAGAACAGGACAGCCAGGAGAGCTCCTGATGTCTCCCTGACCAAAACACTCCACACTGAACATGGGCTGAATGCTGAAACGTTTGCCTCTGCTATCCCTTCCATTCCAAGCTTCTCTATACACAGGTTTCCCATTTGTGGTGGGTGTTATGGAGGGGTAATTAATCTACTGTGAGACGGTATTTTCAAAATTAATACCGTTTATTAGTTTTGGTATTTAAAACTCTCACCACTTCCGACCACTAACTTTAGTAATAATCAGTTCTTTGCACGGTGATGGGAACATTGTACAGATAATAACACAGGATCTAGGGATAACTAGCAAAAATTTACAACATTAATTGAACTGGAAGAGAAGGTTCCTGCAGTGAACACACGACTTGCGGTCAACACCCCCCTTGTCCGCTAGGTGGACTCAAGGAGCTTCTTTCTGCTTATGGCAGAAGGCAATGGTCAATTACAAAGAGGCTTTAAGTATTTGCTCATAAAACATTATCTCCCAACTCGCAGGGCTGGCTACAGTTTCAGACAGTACCCAAATGCTTTCAGGGTGTTACTGTCTTGTCATACACCCCATTCTGATTCTTCCCAGGCTGCTGGGGAAAGGAGGCAGACAATCTCTGAGCTGGTCCTGGCTCCTCTGGATGATCTGTGTACCTCCAGGACTTCCCATCTTGGCAGAAGGCTATCAGGTGTAGGCAGGATATCTTGCCATGTGCGGTCTCAGCATAATGTCATGCTGGCTGTGCAGGCCAATCATATGTATGCATTTAGAATCTGTTCCTGGTAAACTCAAGGCAGGCAGGTTCCAGGCAGTTCAGGATGCACTAAGGCAGTGAGCAATGGCAGCAGGCAGTAGCAAGCAGCAAGCAAGCATGAATACAACATCAGAGCATGTTGTGTCACCTGTTCATCTCTTTTTATCAATACAGCCCGAGACTAATGTGCCTTTGGACACAGAATAGCCAATCAGAATGGCAGTTAGCCAAGCCTGACCA
>VWYK01083193.1:0-44505 GCA_013399775.1 Semnornis frantzii | reverse complement strand
GCGGTTGTCTCTCCTTCTTTTTTTTTTTTTTTTTTTTTTTAGTTCTAATGGCCTGGTGTCTTCTGAAGTCTTGGGTCCCACCAAATGGGCCTTTGGTGTGTTCCTGTCAGAGGAAAATTGGGTGGAGAGAATTTCTGGGAGGTGATGAGGAAGGCTGTAACATATCTCTCCTCCTTGTGGCTTTGACTACTCACCTTGACACACACAAGGGTCTCTCTATTCACACCACATGCCTAGGCACTCTTCATCATCATCTCTATGTCCAAGATTCTCAAGCCTTCCCTGAGTGTGGTGAAACATTGGAACAGGTTGCCCAGGGAGATTGTGGATGATCCTTCCCTGAAGGTGTTCAAGGTTAGGTTGGATGAGGCCTTGAGTGACCTGTTCTAGTGGGAGGTGTCCCTGCCTATAGCAGAGGGTTGGAACTAGATGATCTTTGAGGTCCCTTCCAACCTAAACTATTCTATGAGTTCCATCCCCATACTCATGTCAACACAAAACAATAATGTTAAAGAACCATCCCACCTAACTACACCCTCCTCAACCTCAGGGATGACAGCAGACAGCAGGCATCCTCTCTAACACAGGGGTTCATTCCACATCTTTGCTGCCACTACCTTTCCCTGCAACAGAGGTGCTGCTCAGATTGCTCCAAGAAGGCAATGTGAAGTATGCCATCCGCCCAGGGCTTCTCTTCACCCGCCTGCCTGCAGGTAGCAGATCCAGGCTTCATGGAGTCTCCTGGGTGCCTTGGTCCAAGTTTTTTGCAGGCTACCTTAGGTGTCTGCTCCCACAAATATCCTCAAAGACTTCTCAGGTCTGCCTCACTTCTCTCTGCCTCCAGTTTCAATGCTAGACATAGAGAAAAACACCCTTGGTCCCTGTGTCAAATCCCATCCCCACATGCTCTCATCATGCATCACTTTTGTCTTGAAATCTCTATATTTATTTCCTTGAAGTGGCTCAGTTGCAACCACCTCACTGCTGGACCACACTAACAGACTTTCCAGGTCTGGCAAGCTCCTGAATCAGCCAGATTTGGCTCATTGCCCTTCTCCTGCTCTGAGCTACACTTTCTCAGTACCTTCTAGGATGTGAAGTGCCTTGACACAGTGTATGAAGTACTGGGAGTAAGAAGGTCTTCCTGGAGCTGAGTGGAGAAGATATATTCCTAGGTTTGACTAGGTCAAGCAGGGTCTTTGAGTATGGGGGCAAATGCCCTACAAGCTGCTCATTTTGGCTGACTCACTCACACTGCTCCAGTCTCCTGTGTCTGGAGAAGACACACCACAAAACTATCTCAGTACATCTTAGATGCTTTCTCATACAGATTTCCTACTACAGCACACAACAGATGCTTACATTTTACACGTAAAGCCAGCCAGCCACATACCTTCCTCCCAGTGAGGCTGAGGACCCCAGACAGTTGATCTGATCATTGTAAACATGATTAATGAGCTGTTTCCTGAGGGTCCAGTTCAATAGTCAGTGAATTAAGAAGACTCAGACATTGGACTGAAAAGAGAAAAACCCAAACCATCTGCAATTTGGAACTATTTTTTAATTCTGCTGAGGAAGAACATTGGAGGTATTGCTGCTGCTAGAGTGACCTTGAGCTGGCACTGCTCCTACATCCCAGGATGTTTGTTTGTATCCTGGCCATGCAGTTTCCATAAGCAGAGCGCTATGTCTTGGCAAAGCAGCTTCCCTCACACATGGAGCACCTGAAAGATGAGGTCTGTGCTGAGGCCTTGCTCACCTCTCTCCTCAGTGTGGCACTAAAAAACCTTCTGGGAGCCTAACGGCTTCCCCAAACTTTCAGCCTCTGACCAAGGCTTCCTCTGACCAAAGAAGAATACTGAAGGTTCAAAACCAACCACAAGGAAAGGAGAAGCAGCTGTGGTTTTTGAGGATCAGGCTTTGGAAAGTGCTACTAACATATCCACCACGTTCCAGTACAGTAACATCTGTTCCTCTCTCAGACCTCAAAACACAAAAAATTGGGACTTATCCCACACTTGTCCATGAGACACCCCAATATAAGGTGTGAATCATCAGGCACAGTTGTGGTGATGGGAGTGGGCTGGGATCTTGCTAGGACATCATCACACAGGTGGTGGATCAGGATCAAATTTGGGGAGGGTAATGCAGTCAGACCTAGCTCCAGAATGGCCAGGCAGGAGTCTGCTCCCTGCATTGCATGCATGACCACATGCTCTGGAACATAGCATCTACTTCAGTCAGATCTGCAGCCTGCACTGCCAGGACCCAGAAGTTATTCTGGCAGAGAAAGATGGAAAACACTCACAGGATCCTGGCTAGAGCTCAGAGCTAGAGCTCAGCTGGCTAGAGCTGAGTCTTGTTGTGGGGTCTTCATCCCTCCAGCAACCTCCTTAAACCCACCAGCCCTGAGCCTTATTCCAAGTAGAGATCTTGCAGTACCATCAGAGGCTCAAAGGGCCAGTGTGTTCTGTCACCCTGAACTTGTCAATACTTAGGCCCTTTCCCCAAAGTCATGATAAAATTCACGTGTCTCAGTCCCTTACAGCAGATCTCCACCAGAGCTGAGGGAAGAACATCAGCTCTATGGGCGGGGAGAGGATAAGGGGAACCTCATTAGTGCAATGTGCAGAGAAATCCCTTCCGTGACAACCTGTTCATGATGAGTTATCAGAACCTGCCTTGGGCTGAGCAAAGCATCCTGGAGGTCTGCAGGGAGCTGTGTTGGCCTGGAAGAGGAGTGGCATTGGGGTATCTTTGCTGTCATGCCACGGCAGCAGCACTGGGGCAGAGACTCCATCTCGGGGCACTGGCCACCCAAGTGTGATGCCTCTGCTCCCTGAGTGGCATATTGAGCTGACAGGTCTGCCCATGGCAGGAGCACAGATGTGGTGGGGAAAGAGCCCAGCAGGGTGTGGGGATCCCATGAGAGCACACCTGGGTGCAGGGCAGAACTATAGCAGGTCCCAGGAGCTGATAACCTTCCCTCCTGGTCATTCTGGGTCTAGGACTGACCTGTGGACATGCACCTGACATTTTCTATCTTCTGAGGTCTAAGCCATCCCTTTCTTCACCAGTACCAGACCAACCTGGTGCATCTCCCTGCCAGGGTGATCGATGGTGTGTAATGCAGCTGTGAGGTACCATGGTGTCCAACAGGCCTCATTCTTAGGCTTGTCAAGCCTTGCATGTCTGGTCTTCTGACAGTAGTCCCAACAGAATGACAGGAGCAGCTTCAAAGACCTGCTATGATGAAGAGGAGAGACCAATGCCTGTATGTGAGGACATAAAACTGCAGGTTCTCCCCTTCCACCACAATGGCCAGATGCAGCTTCTTGGATGGCAGTGGGTGGTTTTCCTGCTTGTCCAGACTCAGCCTTGGTTCTCCAAATCTGAGCACCATGCTACACCCACAGCCCAGTGACCAGCTCCTCACCAGTATGAGGAGCAGCTCAGAAGAGCAAAGCCAGGTCAGCTGGGACCAAAAGAGTGTTGTCACTCTCTTTCCCTTGAGGGCATGTGAGCAGTGGTACCCTGAGGGTCAAGAAACCACAGCAGAGATGAGGAGTCCTGGTGAAGCATCTTGCAGAGAGAAGCTCAGGACCACTGCCTGTTCAAAGCTACTGCTGCTTACAAGTGGCTGGGTTTACATTCAGCTGAGCTGCAATTGATAAATCAAAGCCCTGGAGAAGACCCTGACTGAAAACTGCTGTTGCAGGATTTACAGTCCCTTTTCTCATCAGTGCTGGTATATTTACTGTGCTATTTCTACCATGCCCTGTTCCTGTCTGCCACAGCAGAGTTGAGTTGAGATGTGGCTAAAGGTTCCTAGTGCAAGAGCTTTGAATAGGCAGTGGTCCTGAACCTCTCTGTGCAAGATGCTTCACCAGGACTCCTCATCTCTGCTGTGGTTTCTTGACCCTGTGATCATTCCCTGGACCTGCTCCAGCAGTTCAATGCTGAAGGCACCTGAACTGGACACAGTACTCCAAATGGGGTCTCAAGAGAGCCCAGCAGAGGGGGAGAATAGCTTCAGTCATTCTCCGGTCATGCTTCTTGTTATGCATCCTGAGATACAATTGGCCTTCTGGGCTGAAAACACATATTGCACATTAAAATACAGCTTCTCTTAAATTCACTACACAGAATCTTCTAGCTAGGAGGTGTTGCTTTCAACATTGTAATGAGACTAGTTTAGTCTGGGACAGCATTTTCCACCCGAAAGCTAACTAATTTATTTGGTAACACTTTCTAAATGTTTGTCCAAGATGTGTGGGCTTCAAGGACATCGCAGTGAGAAGTCTCCTCTTTGTTCTTTTCCAGCTACAGAACAGTTTAACCCTGAACTTGCATGCTTTGTTGATAGCAATAGGACAAGGGCTAACGGCTTTAAAGTGAAAGAGATTAGATTAGGTACTAGGAAGAAGGTCTTCACTGCAAGGGTGCAGAGGCCCTGGGACAGGTTGCCCAGAGAAGTTGTGGTTGCCCTCTCCCTGCAAGTGTTCAAGATCAGGTTGGATCAGGTTTGCTTCGAGCAACCTGGGCTAGTGGAAGGTGTCCCGGCCCGTGGCAGGGGATCTGGAACAAGTGATCTTTATGGTCTCTTCCAGCCCAAATCATTCCACAATTCTAGGATGTAATATGACACTTTCCTGCCAGGACAAGTTCCTATGCACTTGGTGACTTAATGTGACTCAAGTGACCCACAGTCAGGGAAAACTCTGCTGCAGAAAAATTGTAAGCCTTGATGCATTGGTGTGTTTTGTTTAGTGAGAAAAGCAGAAGCTCACACATCACTCCTGTCATTTCAGGCGGTGTCTCTGACCACCTCACACAGCAACCACAGGGGCTTGCTCCTCCCTTCATCCCAGTCAGTTCTACATAAACTGGCAGCTTAGAGCAGGTAAGAAAGTGGGTACTTGAGACCCCAGGTTTTCACACCATCATCTCAAACTTCCATCCTGGCTCTTCACCACAAATGCCAGTGGCCACCACTCTGTACTTCATGACCATGTTTGTTGTTCAGCTTTGGACCCCTCAACACAGGAAGGACATGGACCTGATGGGGCAGGTCCAGAGGAGGGACACAAAAATGAACAGAGGGTTGGAACACCTCTGCTACAAAGACAGGCTGAGGGAGCTGGAGTTGTTCAGCCTGGAGGAGGCTTTAGGGAGACCTAATAACAACCTACCAGTACCTGAAGAAGGCCTACAAGAAAGATGGAAACTGTTTACAAAGGCCTGCAGTGACAGGAGGAGGGTCTATGGCTTCAAACTAGAGAAAAGCAGGTTTAGATTGAATGTTAGGAACCAGTTCTCTACCACGAGGGTAGTGGAACACTGGAACAGGTTGCCAGTGGTGGTGGTTGGGGAACCTGTTCCAGGTCCTCCCCTTCCCTGGAGATATTCAAGGAGAGGCTGGACGACAGCTCTGGGCAACCTGATCTAGTTGAGGATGCCCTGGCCGGCTGCAGAGGGGGATGGATTTAGTGACTTTTGGAGGTCCCTTATGACACACACCATTCTATGATTCTATGATTCTGTGATTGTATTCCTCTGCAGCTGGATCCCTCACAGCACCCTCAGATTACACATTTCACTGTGGCAGACAAAGAAGCCTTGACAGACCTGAAACCCTTGACTCAGTCCAAGCCTGAGTTAGACGTCCCAGTACACACCTTCCCCCCTTTGCCACCATGAAACCCCTTCTAAGCAGTGAACATGCCTCCTCACAGCTGCACCAAAATGTGACATCTAAGATCCTTCACACCCTAGAAGACTTTGCACTACCTGCCTAGCATCAAGTATATAACCACGGGCACCAGCCAGTGGGCAGGAAATCCCACTGCTGCAGGAAAATGAGCCATGCCATGAAATGTGGATTTCCACCTGTGGGAAGGCATGTGGGTTTTCCTATTGGTACTTGTCAGGAAACAGGTCCTGAAGGCTGGCTGTCACTGAGATGCCATGAGTGCACTTACGCATAAAGAATGAAGGGGATGCAGTATGACCACAGGAGGCTGACAATGACCTGCAATGTAAAAGAACAGTGTCGAGCATGTTACACTCCTAAGAGAGTAGAACTGAGTAGAACAGAAAGGGCCAGGGAGGAAACAGCTGGCAAAGACAAGGCACTGGAGGAGGCATAGCAAATGAGAGCAATGGGAGCATGAAGCAGTCTTGTGCAGACCTCTGTGAGGAAAGGAAGGTGAAGAAAGGGCTCTATGCACTGTCAACAGGTAACACAGTAATGAGCCTTGGTTATCTAGGTCTGATCTAGAAAAATCTATGTGGGCGATCCAGATGTCCATGGCCTTCCCTGAACAGCAGTGACACAGGACACAAAGACATGGCAGACATGATTCCTTGGTAACACTCGAAGAGCACAAACTGCAGCAAAAATCCTTATGAGAGTTTGGCTTGGCATAAGTTTTCATCCCAGTGGAAGTGAAAATAAACTCTGCTCGCACCTCTTCTGAGCTGCCCATAAACCAGACTGACAAAGCGCTAAGTACCAAAGCCTCAAGCAGAACTCCTCCAGCTATTTATTCCTCCTCCTCACAGCCTCTCAGGTGTGGCCCTCCATGTGAGGGCAGGAGATGACGGCCAGGAGGGCATCCTGCCGCTGAACCCCTCCCCAGGAGCACAGACCCCAGCAGCTGGGGTGAAATGCGATGCTAGTTTAGCACAATGAAGAAAGTTGCGAATACCCTATCCAACCGGGGGCGGAGCAGAGAGGTCACTCCGGCCAGTCCCGCCGGCGGCGGATCCCAAGGAGTTAAGGTCTGTCCCCGCCCCGGCCACGCCCCGCCGGTGGTGGATTTTAGGGCGGTGGAGTAGCAGCGCAGGCAGTGCGGGGTTGTCGGGCAGCAGGCTCCTGAGTCCTGCCGCCGCCGCCAGCATCGCTCCGTGGATTGGGACTCGGGGTGAGGGAACAGGCGGCGGCGGCGGCGCCGCTGCTGCTGTCCGCCAGTGGCTGCGGAGATTGCGCGGGGGCGTGAGTGGCACCGAGGGTGGTTGGCCGGACCGACATGGAGTGGGGAAAGCTCCAGAGTCCCCTTGAGAGCGAAGAGGATGCGGAGAGCCCCTCGTGGGGCTATAGGCGGCCGCGGCCCTGGTCTTCCTCGTACTGGGCGCTGCGTAGCGCCGTCTCTAGCCTGTCCTGCTTCGATGACTTCTACTGCGAAAGGATCGGTGTTGGCTTCTTCTCAGACATTTTCAAGGTATGTCGAGGGGGAGGCATCTCGCCGGGTTTGGGCATCCCCCAGAGACCGCGGCTCCCATGCATGCCCTCGGTGGGGTGCAGGAGGACCGTGCTGGTGTCTGGCCGCCTGCCCTCGGCATCTATGGGGTGCGAAGCGAGGCGGTGACGTGAGGCGGGAATGCGGGGTGCCAGGGGCTCACTCGGTCCTTGGGTCGTCGTGCCTCCACCCCTCTTCCTTACAGGGGGAGGGGAACGGCGGCTCTGTTTGCAGCCCGGGAAGGCTAAGCGCGCCGGAACGCTCCGCTGTGGGTCGAAGCGGGGCAGCGTGGGGGGTGGTCGGAGCAGCGGTGAGGTGGCAGGCAACCCAGCCCCGCGGCCGCCCGTCAAAAGCCTGAAGACCCCACACCTGCCACACCCAGAGTGTGCCGGTTGCAGGGGATTCGGGCGACGTTTTCAGCCAGTCAGAGGTGATCCAGCGCTGCTGTGCCTGCTCCAGCCTCCGCTTGACAGGCAGATGTGCAGGGTGCCCCATGGGAGCCTCATGAAGGTGACTGGGTATGGGAGAAGGGTGTGATGCTACGTAGAGCAGTGCAGGGACTAGCCCGCTCCTGGAGCCCCCGGGCTGCCTTTGTTCTTAATCCTTTCTGAGACTGACAGAGTGGGGGTGCCTCTTTGTGGCCCGCACCCTGATTAGGGGTGTATGAGTGCTGGTGGGGGCGCTCAAGGTTCCAACAATGCAGCAGAGGTGCACGGTGAGTACCCTGCCAGCCCACGCAAGTGCTGCGAGAGCTGAGGCCATGGTTACCTCTCCTTGTCCAAGGGGAGGTGGTGTGCCCATGTTGTTTTTCTTCCTCAACATTATCAAAATACTGGGCACATTCAGGGATAAACTGTTCTTTTAGACAAGATACTGGAAAAAATGAAGAATTTGTACTTGGGATTTGTAATTTGGATGTCCTCAGTAGTTGAAATAGCCTAGGTAAATTTTTCTGCAACACTGTCACTTAAGGTACCGCAAGCTTTTGTGCAAGGACTGTCCTTAAGCCATCCTTCTGGTGGCTTTTCCTTCATCAAAGGACATCATTTGGCCAGGCAGGACCCCCAACATCTCCCACCATGGTTGCTGGTGTCTTGGGCAGCATTATGCTCTGTCCTCTGCAAGGGACCATGTTCCCACTTGCAGCACAACTAGGCATACTCTAGGCAGCCGGACCCTGAGGTTCCTCTCCAGCTCTGTCACCATTCTCTGCTCAGCAGACACCAAAACCCAGCTCCTATGCAGCCACAAGAAAGGTGACCTGTGAGGGGCTGTACTGGGTATGCAGAGGGATCCCTCTACATTCCCTTCTGCCCCTGCAGAGCCATAACCTCTGCTGGCCAGGTTCTTGCTATTGATCTCTGACTTAGTGTGCAGCACCATCCCAAAGCAAAGGGAAGCATTTAATAATGTCAGGTGTACACATGCCTCTTTAATAATGGATGCTCCTGTGTGTTGGCCAGGCCATGGTCTCTTCTTGCCTCACTGCTTCTGTTTTCCCAGGCCCTGCAGGAGCCACAGAATGTGCCTTCTCCCACCCATTGTTCATACTCTTGTGGAGCCTCCTACATGTAGGATTTGGGGGACTGGCAGAAGCTAGGGGTTGGGAGTTGGATGAGGCAGCCAAAGCCAATGTGTGCATGCTAGAGAGGAGGCAAGGGCAGAAGGGGGCAGATGGGGCTTTGTGCTCGTGTGGTGGGTTGAGTCCAAGTGCTCAGCAGGATGATGGGGCAAGCCGTGGATCTGAGCTGGGTTTGGCTGCTTGAGCTTGCTAGGAGTCTGAAGCTTGTCAGGGCAGCTTAGGGCTTGTTTCCTTTCATCTCACATGTTCCTGGTGTTGCTTTCCTTGGTTGTGGGCACGTGGCAACTACCTCCTCCTTGTGGCTGCTAAGCCTCATTTCAGGCTTGGTGGGCATGGGAGACAAAGAGGGGACCTGGATACCTCTGCCTCTGTGTAGGTAGGTTGACGCAAGTGTGCAGCTGGGCCAGGGCCAGGCAGAGTTCTGAGGTACTAGAAGGGACATCTGATTGTCTTTGCAGCATTAAAACCAAAGGCATAGTGTGTCTGAGCCCTGATGTCCAAAGCTAGCCCTTTGGTTGAGCCTTATCCTGCTTCAGCCAAACACTTTTCTTGGAAAGGCTGGCTGGAGCAAAGAGGAGACAGTGGTGATGAGAAGCTGTCCTTTTGCCTGGGAGTTTTTCCTGGCTGATCCCCTGCTGTGTGACATCGCTGGGCTATTTCCCTCACGAATATCTGGTTCCTATTGCCTTTGTGCCATTTCAGAGGCACCAGGCCCATCTGTTTTCTCAGGGACATCTACACTGCAGCAAGCCACTTTTCCACGTCCAGCAGACTGAACCAGGTGTGTTTATGCCAGACATTTTCTACCAGCCCTTGAACTGTTGCATTTCTTTTCCAAATTCCTCTCTTGCATCCCCATGTGCAGTTCTGCAGCAGATGCAGAGGCTGCAGACATTCTGGCTTTGTTGTCCTGAGGGCTGTATCCAGAGGTCTTCACTCACCCAGCTTCATACCTTATGCCCCTCTCTGGCACATGGCAGGAATTCCATATTCTCAGAAATACTGCTTCCAAAAGTACAGCAAATCACCCCATTTCCATGATGCCAAGGAGGGGGATTAGCAAATCCCAGCACAACAGCTCCAGAGGGCTTTGGCACTGCTGCCCCTGCTCGTCTCTACCTGCTTACAAAATCTCAGAGGTTGGTGGTATTTATTCCCAATTTACCTGTGCAACTAATGACACAACTCCTTTCCTCGTATCTGCTGCCCTCCATAGAATTATAGACTCTTAGAATGGTAAGGTTGGAAGGGACCTCAAGGATCATCTAGTTCCAGCCCCCTGCCATAGGCAGGGCCACCTCCCACTAGTACAGGTCACTCAAGGCCTCATCCAGCCTGGCCTTGAACACCTCCATCAGTGGACTTTGCCTTTTTTTTTTTTTTTTACGAAGAAGGGTAGAGCAGTGTGACACAGATGGGGAAACTAAGGCTAACAAGAAGTGAATTTGCTGTGGTCAGCCAGCTGTGGCCAGATGGAGAGTAGCCCTGGCCCCACTGTTGCCATTTGGGACACTTAGGTGCTGGAAATGCACTGTGGACCTGCTGGTGCCTCTTGCACTGTTGCAAGGGGTGGCTGTGGTCTGGCACTGCCCCAACTCCTGTTATCCTCCTAGGAGTTGGAACTGTGAGCACAGGAGATGAGGGCTGCCGATGCTCAAGGATCAGGTGCTACATGGCCTGCTTCTTTCACTTCCCTAGAGGAAGTCTGTCTTTGAAAGGTGGAAACCTTTTCCATGCTATGAGCAGGTTTGCCAGTCCTGCATAATAAAAGAGCTGTTGAGCTACTGGGGTCTCCAGTTCATCAGCTTGCTCTCCTGTCTTTCCCCGCAGGGCTCTTTGGGGTGAGGGAGGCAAAATGATGTCCTTATGTGACTGTGCCTTGCCTGTGCTGGGGTAAGACATGCACTACATGGGGCTATGTGTGAGCCTCTGCAAGGGCGTTGGGTGGTCAGACCCCCGGGTTAGAGGGTTAGGAGGGGAGCTTCACCCTGTGTCTAGACAGGAGCACTGGCCTGTGGGGAGGGAGCATGCCATCTGCTTGCTCTGATTAGCATGTTCTTTAAATAAGACTCTAATTTCCTCTGTTAGAAGAGCTCAGCTCCCTTGTGCCCAGGCCAAGGCTGCAGCCAGCCCTTTCCCATCCCCCAGCCCCATGCACTGGCAACAGATGGGATGGGGACTGACATGCCACAGCACCCTGGCTCCACCATGGTACCCACAGGAAGCACCCAGTGAAGGGCTTTGTGGCATGCTGAAGGCCACCAGCAAGATACAATGGCTTGCCTGGCTCCTGGGTAGAGGCCAGCAGATTATCCTCCCCCTATACCCCAACACAACTGCTGGGTGCAACTGCACAGCTGAGCTCAGCTCTTTGGAATGCACTGGGATTCCTGGGCACCATGCCAGTGCCCAGAGAGGCAAGGGGGGATGCAGTCTTGCTGCCCACTACCTTCCCCAGATGGCACTGGGAAAGGAAACTCCTTAGTAAGAGCTTGCACCCTAATGGAAGAGTTGTCTTGCTCCTTTTCTCTGCTATGCCTGCTTCCAGAGAGCAAGCCAACCAGGGAAGGAGGTTTCACCAGGTCTTCCCTTCACAAGGCTGCCTCTTCTTCAGGATTAAAGCATCAGACTCCATGCAGCTGCACTCAGACTTGACCCAGCCTATTGCAATGGTAGGAAGCTTAGTAACCAGGAATTTAAGCCATGGGCTGCTTCCTGCTGCAGGGACATTACTGTTGATGGGCATCTGGCCAGCCCCACAGTGCATGGCCACTGAGTGCCAGCACTTTGCAGGCCACAGGCATTTGCATTGTGGGTGTTGGTGCCACAGTCTCATCACTCGCAGTCATCCTGGTGAGGCCAAGCCTGGTAGCACCACTGAGCTGAGTCCTGCCACCTTGCAGCTCTCAGTGTCAGACAAACCTACCAAGCTAGTCTTGCCACCCCTTCACAGCATGGGAAGGGAAAACAGCGCTGCCACTGGGCAAGTTTTGCTGGGCATCACTCAGTATCAGGGGCTTGGTGGGGCTTGGGAGTCTTGCTGGCCTCATCTAGACTCTCGCTCCTTTGGCCCTTGCCCTGCAAAGAGCTAAAGGGACCAAGTGAGACTGCCCACTCTGCTTTGGTAAGGGAGGTCCCTCCTTAGAGCCTTCCCAACCACCAAAGTCTGGCTTTGAGTCCCATCTCTGCTGCATTGAGCTGTCGCATGCACAGGAGTGGGGTGGAAGGAAGGTGGCAATGGTGATGATGGCTCTTGCCCTGTCTGCTGGTGCAGGTGTGGGCGGGGAGCTCTAGAACACTGAGAAGGGCTGGTAGTGGTGTCAGATGCTGCAGGACAGTGATGGGGTGGGGTGAGTAGGGTGATGGACACAGTGAGAACCTGACGTGGCATTAGATAGGGTGCCCTGGGTACACAGACAGGACGAGCCATGCTCTCCACAGAAGGGACTGTGCTATCACCCTAGGATGGACTTACCCTGAGCTCTGGAGCTTTATCTAGTGCTCCTCTAGTGAGGATGAGGGAGGGGGAACCTCTCTGCAGCATGGTGATGGGACACACTGGTAGTACTCTGGGATGTGCCCTTCTTGCTTGTCCAAGGCCCATCCTGATCTCCACTGTCACATGGCTCCTGCCTGCAGACCTTGCATGCCGGCTGGCTGACCAGGAAGGTGCCCGCAGACAAGCAGCTGCTAAATTACTTAGAACCTCTCTATGAAATCGGTGAGCTGGTGGCAGGGCAGTCTGGTGGTGCAAGGCTATTTCCNGCCTTGGTTCATCCAAACATAAGGAGGAAACTTTATAAATCACGAATTTCATCCCCAGACCCTTTGAGGGTGGGGGGGGGCAGTTGCTGTGCATCCCCTGAGTATTGTGTGTTGGATAGATCTGATCTTAGCATGCGCTCTGGGACAAGTGCTTCCTGAAGTGGTGCCTGTTTGCCTTGGAACGGGAAGAGCGCCACAGTGCCCAGTATGCCAGCTATCCGCCATTGTGATGGGGAAAGGGGCCAAACTGCAAGCAGGATGAGAAGTGCTGGGGAACCTGCCCCCAGCCAGCCTCCCGTTTTTCCCAGGGAGGCAGTCCCTGAGCTGAGGGGGGTGTGGGGCAGGCCAGAGGCTGGCACCAGCACAGCTACCTCAACCAACATCAACTAAAAAGGAGAAGAGCAGAGAGCTGACCGTAACACTGAGGAATGCCTGTGCCTCTGTGCAGAGCTGAGTGGGTGCAGAGGTACAGGTTGAATTGGCCCAGTTGTGCCCCCAACCAGCTGCTGCTCTCTGGGGGTCCTGTCGCACCCTCAGTGCCTGCTCAGGAAGGAACCCTCAGCACTGGTTCAGCCTCTCTGCCCGAAGTGCTGGCGTTCAGGGGCCATGCACTGTGGTGCTGGAGGCAGGGTATTCCATGCTCTTATCATCCCACATGTGCCTGGGGGCTGCAGAGGGAGGAGGGGTGTCTGTGCTTGGCCATGCTCCCAGCTGCTCTTTCTGGTGAGGGGCCAGGCCCTCAGCTTGCATGACAGTCAGACTGGGGCTAGCTGAATATACGGCTTCATCCAAGAACTGTGCCCAGCAAGGCTGGGGTCATGCACTGGGGTATCACTGGCCATCCCCCAGGGCTGCTTTGAGGCAACAGCATGTGCCTTCCATAATCAACATCATGCTGGTAGGATGTGGCTAGGTGGTACTGACATTTTAAAAAAAACCTCCTTAGTGCACCTCAGTGCTGCACCTTTCAGCACTGTCCTGTCAGCAGGGCTGGGGTCACGGCTTACAGGAGCTGCCATTGTCTCTCCAGGAGGGCTAGGCACAGGCACAACAAGCAGTATGGCTCAGGAAAAATGTGTGTCATCAGCATGGGGGCTCCTTTGGGTACCTGCTAGCCCTGACAATCCTTGGGATGCTTCATACCTCGGGTGCATGGGGTGCTCAGCTTCTGTCTGTAGGGCTGGGGTGGGTTTTGGAGGCAAGCTGGGATCCAGAGGGGCTGTGGAAACATGGAGCTCAGCTTCCCTTGCAACCCCCACAGGTGCGGCACCACCAGTCAGGGCAGGTCATGGTGCTGAAGATGAACAAGGTGGAGAGCAACCGGGGCAACATGCGGCGGGAAGTACAGCTGATGAACCGCCTCTCACACCCCAACATCCTCAGGTAGGACCTGCTCCCCCACTGTTGTCCCTCTTGCCCCCCACCTTTGCCTAGCCTGGAGGATTTTTCATCAGTGCTGAATGAGCTGCTGGGAGTAGGCTCTACTGCAACCATTCTCAGGTCCCCTGTACCTTGCAGGTTCATGGGTGCGTGTGTTCATCAAGGACAGCTGCATATACTGACGGAGGTGAGAGCAGGGTGGCAGACATGAGTCTTGGGGCTTCTGAGGGCCCAGCAAGGGGCTGGTGATGGCTACAGAGATGCTTCCTTGGCCTCTGGTGCATGCACAGTGCAAGGTTTAGTGAGGGGCTGTGCCATGGGGCGATAGTTGGAGGATGCATTGGGATGAGATGGACATCCAACTTTATGGGAGGGAAAGCATAGCAATACAATGGTCCAACTCTTCTCATTAGTACATCAATGGTGGAAACTTGGAGGAACTGCTGGACAGCTCTGTTCCCCTACCCTGGTCCCTGCGTGTCAAGCTGGCCCTCGACATAGCCTATGGCCTGTGCTACCTGCACTCCAATAACATTGTCCACCGTGACCTCACTTCCAAGGTACAGGATGCTACAAGGCATCTCATTGCCCTTGTTGTCCTGTACCCACATGGCTGCACTAAGCATGGCTGGCTGGGGAACAGGGGGCTACGCTGTGTCGGCACACCTTGGGCACAGTGGCCAGTGAGGCAAGGCTGGTGCTGTTGGTGTGACAGGCATCCTCTTGTGCCCTCAGAACTGCCTAGTGCGCCGTGAGACCGATGGCTACACAGCTGTAGTGGGTGATTTTGGCTTGGCAGAGAAGATCCCTGTTTGCAGGTCTGTAGGCAGCATCAACCAGTCCGTCCCTATCCTTGGAGCAGGAGGTGGGGAGGAATGGACATTTGGAGTACATATAAAAGGGCGGGGATGGAAGGTAGTGGTGATGGTCCTTAGCTGTGAGTACTTGTGGAGCAAAGAACACATTTGGGGCTAGCTAGAAGGGGATGGAGAAAGAAGGGGATGATGTGGGTGCGAAGAGATGAATTTGTGGAGTGTATGGAGTAAGGTTAGACTAGGAGGGAGACTGAGATGATGTGGGAGGATGGAAGATCAGACAAGGAACTGTGGGCAGCTCCTGATGTCCCGCCATGTTCCCCAGCAAGGAGCCACTGTCTGTGGTGGGCTCTCCGTACTGGATGGCGCCTGAGGTGCTGCGAGCAGACTTCTACAATGAGATGGTGAGGCTTTATCCGGACTTGCACCACTGGCAATTTGCAGGAGTTACAGCTCTGAAGGCACTTGGGCCCACAGAGGGAAGGAACTGGATGTCTGTCCCTCAGGTAGTGAGGTGGCAGGGCCCCTGGTGTGGCTCCCTTGTGGGAGGAGGGGAGCTGTGACTTCACAGAATGGTGAGCACATTGCCTCAGGGCTGCAGTGCCCCAAATGACTTCCCATTCTCTGTAGGCCGATGTGTTCTCATATGGCATCATCCTGTGTGAGATCATTGCTCGCATCCCTGCTGACCCTGACTACATGCCCCGAACTGAGGTGATTCCTTGGGATGGGGATGGGGAGGGAGGGTGGCAGGCAGCAGCACTGTGGCTGCGACCACTTCATTAAATTAAGGGCAGAGCCTTGTGTTGGAGCTGCCTGACACCTTAGGGCAGGGGTGCTGTGTCCCAAATGCTGCCCAGGGAGGAGTGCTCCCTGCTGATAACCTGTCCTCAGAGACCATGGTCAGCCTAGGTAAGAGGAGACAACCAGATTCAGGCAGAGGGAGATGTAAGAGGGATTTCTCTTAGCATCCCACATCCATGCTTCAACTTGACTTAGCCATGGGGTGCCCTTTGCTGTGTCCCAGCCAGGGTACTGCCAGGCCCACACTCCTGTGTGGCACACAGTGTGAGGAGCAGGAACCAGGCCACCTTGAGCTGTGTGGTGCCCAGGGGACCCAACCTCACTGTTCCTTCTTTCACTGGCACAGCATTATGGCCTGGATGTCGCCGCATTCTGCCAGGTGGTGGAAATCGATTGCCCAATGGAATTCCTCTCACTTGCTTTCAACTGCTGCAATGTGAGCCTCCATCTCAGTCAAGGCAGGACAGGCAGCCATGCCTGCACAGGGAGCAGAGGCAGGGAACTGCCTTCACTGGGCAAGGCTCCAGGGATACTTGGGAGCCTGCAGTTCTGACAGGGATCTCCTCCTACCCACAGATGGAGCCCACCTCACGCCCCTCGTTCATAGAAATCACAAGGTGCCTGGAGGATGTCCTGCAGTGGCTGAGGTGCACTGAAGAAGCCAGGACTGCCCTCACCGATGCTGAGAGCCCACTCTCATCTGGGACAACAGCCACAGTCAGTGGTATGTGGCTGCTTTGGGGACAGGCTATGATGGTTTGCAAGGAGGGGGGTAATGCAATACAACAGCTTGTATAGGGAAAGGAGATGGGTTGTATGAGATCTGCAGGAAGGACCTGGTCACTGTTTTCCTCTCAGGGTGTGCCATTGGGTTGTTGGGTGTCTGGCCCCCTATAGCACCCCACACTGGGTGCTGGTAACTGGTGACTGATTCCCATGCCTGTGCTCAGGGGTTGCTGGAACAGCGTCTGACCACGCCAAGCGCTCACTGCTGCGTAAGATGGGGATGCAGTACCAGCAGCTGGACAAGAGCATCTCCTACAGCCTGTCCAACCCCAAAACATCCACCCCACTGCTGGAGCGTTGCAGTGGGCCCAGCACCAAGGAGGCAACACCCTGTGTCAACCCCTTCTCCCATCGTGAGGACCTGAAGGGCGGTAAAATCAAGTTCTTCAGCACATCAACCAAGTCATCCCTTTCATTGACCTTCAACCTGCCATCCCCTGTCCCATTGCTGCACATCAGCTCTGTCACATCGGAGCCTGGCAACAAGGTGGAATGTGATTTCTCAGCCCTTGCTGCCACCCCTCTCAAGTGTGACTTGCTGCCTGCCTCCCTGGAGGTGCCCCAAAGGGAGAGCCTGGTGCAAGATGTGGGGTCCCCTCATCCTGGTGATGACTCACAGTCCTCTGCCCTATTTCCTTCTGCAGCTCGGGATGAAATGTCTGCCTTGAGGCCTGGGCCAGAGAAGCAGGTGGATTGTGGCTCTGACACTGTTGAGCTGTCATAGTCCCCTGTTAAATTACCTAACATCACCTTAATCTGCACACAATCCTCAGGCACCCAGCATACCCCTGATGTCAGCTCTCTATGCATAGCAACACCAGAGCAGACAGAGTATGCAGCCATGCTGCGTGGGCACAACTCCACCAGTGCATTGGACAGGCATGAGGTGCTGCCCTGTTCTTACTGTGACTGGACAGCCCTCGGGCCATCCAGCAACCAACCTCGTACCCGTGAGGCTGAGAGCCACCTTTGCCACCACCAGAAAGTCCCAAGGCCAGTGCCGGCAGAGCTGAAGCCAAAGCTACCAGAGGGAAAATCCTAGTGCTGGGGACCCCTGGAAAGTGGGTTTATGTCCAGCGACCCCTCGATTCCCTCTGTAGCTGCAGCAATGGCTGTTGTCATTCATTCTGCTCTTGGTGGTTTCTGGTGGTTGCAGTGCCCCATGCCATGTTCACCATGGTACTGCCCAGGAGTCCTTCCCACGAGGATCAGCCCTGGGAATTTGTGGGGATTTCTAGAGGTAGGCTGAGTGCCTGCAAGGACTGAAGTGCAATTAACACTCCTTTCTGAACACTTCCACCACGGTCTTGGGCAGTAGGGCTGGTTCCCTTCAGGGCACCCTGGGCTCGAACCCTGGATTCAGGACCCCTGCTTCTCCAAGGGCTCACTGTTCTGTAGGCTCTTGCAGAGAGGTATGCAATGAGCCTGCTTACCTAGGAGAGCCCAGGCTGTGGCATGAGTGGGGTGGGGATGGAGAAAGAGGTGTCAGTCTGTGTATGTGTGACCTTTATGAGGTGGTGTGGGGGGAGCACAGCAGGTCCCTGACATGGGGAAAGGCATGCAGAAACCTAAGAGAGGGCTGATGTACTTTGGGTAATGCACAGGGAGGACTGCTAGTGTGAGAGTTGCCCCTATCCACCCCATGCCAAGGGGTGGCACCTAAGCTGGCACCACAGTGGGGGAAAGGGGCCAGTGGGCAGTGCAGCCAGGAGGCTGAGCCCCTCGCAAGTTTGGGACCTAGCTTTCCTCCCTCCTGCATAGTGCACTGGTGAGTGCAGAACTCTTGTCCATTTTATTATTCCTACTAATAATACTTGCTAGTAATATACACCTCTCTTAAAGTGTTCAATAAAGGCAATGTCACAGCAACACAGGCTCCCACTTATGTCCCTTGAATGCATCTCAGACATGAAGGAAAGCCTGGCCCCAAAATGATCCTTCTAGTGAGCCCCTGGGGAACTAAAAGCCAGCCTGACTTTCTGTCCAAGATCTCACTGCTCACAGATTTGCCATCTTAATTGAAATGGTTTTGGTCAAACTGTCATTTATTATTTACATTCTTTGGGTTCATGGCCTTAAGTCTGTGTGTTGGTAGACAAGAAAACAAGAAGCAGACAAGCTCTGTCTCTTTATTGCTATGAAGTGGCATCAACTAGCGAACAAGATAGTAACATGTGCTACTTCCAAAAAGCTTTCCCAGGTAGCCTTAACACTTATGCTCTTCAAAGCCAACTAATTCACGTAGCAATTAATCAACCATGCATGGCACACACAACCTTGTAATAAGCTGAGAAGATTTTCACTTGGCTAAACAGGACTTCCTCTGCTCTTGCCTGGCTGTGATGCTGCATCAGGGCTGTTTTGCTTAATCTTCACATGCATATAGGTGTAGTAACTAATGTCCTGATGACCTGTCTCACAAAACATCAGTCTGCTGCACGTGCCACAGCTGGTTTTGCTTTTGAAAGGTGCCATCACATTATACAATCCTACAGGTCATAGCTCTGTTTTCTAATCACCAGAAGAACGCGAGATGCCAGCACAAGCACTAGCCACTGAGCCTTTGCCAAGGCTGCTGCTTGGCAGCCAAAAGTTGTGGCTAAGCTGCTTCTAGGATGGGGCCAGACAGAAACTCTCTGCTGTGGGGAGTGGAACTGGCTAGGTGTAGGTCTGTCCACCTACTCCCACATCTTTGCATTGCAGCACCTCAGTTCACTGCATGATGGGGATGCTGCATGGCTGCAGTACTATGCATCAGGGCTTGCTTTGCTCTGTGACTGAGTCTGAGCTCCCCATGGCACACCAGCCACCAAGCTCAGAAAGACCCAGTGTACCACATGCAGCTAGGGGGAAAAGGCCACTGCCACCACCATCCCCAGCTTGCATGATGCTGGAATGTAATTTGGTATCACTGGGAAAAACTTGGACAGCCCATGGGCAAAGGCCTGCGAGAGAGAAGGAGGTTGTTCAAATGGATGCGACATCCTGGGCAGGGGTGCAGCAAAGCTGAAGCAGAGGCAATCTGAGGTGCAGATGCTGCAAGGGAAGGCAGAGTTTGAGGGTGAGGTTCTGCCCAGCCTCCACCACATGCAGGCGGGCTGGGGTTTCCCCCACCTTGCCCATTTGCTGCACCACAGCTTGTGGGTGCTTCTTGAGCTAACACAGACCAAAGGCTCCCATGGCAGTAAAGAGACAGAGACAGGCTCCATCTAGAACAAGGAGATGCCTGCATACCTCTTCCTTTCCAAGGGAAGGGGTCAACATGCCCCACATAGAGATCCAGGCTCTCTGCTGATGCAGAGACATGCATAACCCATGGGTCTTGCCTCCAGTGTCCAGGGCACACTTACCACAGCGGTGCTGGAGCCAGTGGCAATCATCCCATGAAAGGGGAAGTTGGCCCTGCTGCCTTCTCACAGATCCAGAGGTGCAGGTCATCAGGGCTGGCACATGGCGCAGGTTTGATGTTCCCACGGCTTATTATGGCACAGGACCCATTCAACTTCGACTGCCATGGCCTGGATGGAGAAATGACCCATCAGAGGCCTGCCAATAGCCTATCGACCACCCCACCAACCATCTGCCAAGGCAGCCATGGCTGCTGACAGCTATCTCTGGTACAGTCACATGGGAGGAGCTGGATGCTTTAAGCAAAGAGAGGATCCTCCAGTCTTCCCCTACTGATTTCACAAATCAAAGCCTCAGCCAACACATCCCTGCCCTTAGAATCAGTGAATCATAGAATGGTTTGGGTTGCAAGGGACCATTATAGGTCATGTAGTCCAACCCCCATGCAGTCAGTAGGGATATCCTTAACTAGACCAGGTTGCTCAGAGTTCCATCCAACTGACCTGTGTGTTTCTAGAGACATGACTTCTTCGGGCAGGTTGCAAAACAACTCTGCAACAGGTTTGCATTAACTTTTACTCTCTTTAGCCTCCCCGTTGCTTGATTCACAGCCTTGCTGCTCATGGAAATGTCATAACTGCAGTATCTAGTGCTAACGAGAGCCCAGTCCTCCCTCCCCAAAGGCACATGGATAGCCAGAGAAGCTGCCACAGGCTGTGAAGCTACAGTGGGGCACAATCTTCCATGGCAGAGCTAAGGAAAGAGAGACTGGTAGCGAGCAGGGGTGGGTACCCAACACCTGGCCAGACAGGCCTGTTCCTCCCCATTGCTCTCAGACACTGCAAGAGGAAGCAGTGGCAAGCTGGCGACAGAGTGCACATGCAGGGGAGGAGCCAAGGACCCTCTGTTGGTTCCCTCTGTTGGGAAGGCTTGATTTCCCCTCACAGATGAACCATCAGGAATAGGGAGCATTCAAAGCATCAAATGTTCTGTCTAGATTACAAATCAAACTTCCAGTTTATTTTGTGTTCTTTCGCTGTCTCTTCCTTGTACATACCTTGCCCTTGTGCCCCCAAGTCCTAACTTTACATTTGCATGGATTCTCAGCGTCTCATCAGACCACTGCACCCACCCCACCGTGGCCACAGCTGCTTTGATGCTCTGCATTTCCTAGTGCTTGAGCCTGAAACTGGGTATTGGTGGGACTTAAAACACTTCCTAAAGCAGTGGTAGAGAAGAGAGATTATCGGCAAAAGGCTGTGCTGTCAAGTACCTTTCATAAAGGGAACCATCCACCCAGAACCAGGCGTCTGGTACTCCATCACTGTCTGGGTCTTCCTCTTCCAACCAGTCATATTCATACCAGGGGAAGCTGCTCTTCTGCAGCCCGATCCAGTATGGGATGTCTGCGTTCCTCAGGAAGGTCTGGGGAAGGAAAAAATTGGCCTTTTAGTGCCTTTTCATGGTACCAATGTGCTGCAGTGTTTGCAGGAGCTGGTCATCTCCCTGAGGAGCTCAGGGGCTGTAGCTCTATGGGATAAGACAGCTGAGCAGCCCCAGTGCCCTGCTCCAGCTTGAGAAGCACGCAGCAGTGCCAGAGCCTCTCTTCCTCATGCCTGCCCCCAAATGTGATCCAAGGATTAGCCTCTCCAGTATTTTGGCAAACCAGGAGCCCCCAGAGATGTGCTGGCCCATCTGAGTAGCCTAGGGCTGGAAGCACTGGCTCCTGGCTTAGCTACCCCAGCAACCTACAGGCACAGTCCAGCGACTCCAGGATTTGGTCATCAGGAGCTGAGAATATTTCTTCTCACATTCATCTCTGCTGTCCTCCCATGTCTTCTTCTCTGACGAGACGAAGAGGCACTTGCCTCTGTACAGCAGCCAGCCTGAAGGGCAGCAATCTGGGGGCAGGGGCACAGCTCAGGTGCTTGTTCAGTCACAGATGCACTGGAATGGGACCAGGAAGTGTCCCATATCTTCCCAGCAGACACTGCAGGCGCAGCCTCTGCTCCAGACAGAGCTCCAGCCTTTGGACCACCATGACCTCACCATGTGGCCAGAAAAGCCAGCGCTCATGCCTTGGCACTGCACCTGCTGAGTGATGCCAGTCCCCTGAGATACACAGTCACTGTTCCATTGTCTCCCTACCTATAGCCGTGCAGGAGCGCAGGGCGGCCACAGTGCTCTCGCTGTTGTTGAGCTTCCCCTGCACATCCTGCATGTCCTTCTCCATCTTCCCCAGGACCTCCATGACACGCCTCAGCTCACTGTCCCGGTTACCCAGCTCCATCTGGCTACTGTTGCCCTCTTGCCATGCATGCTGGAGCTCCGCTGTGGCCCATGCCAGCTCCAGACGCATCTGCTGCAGGCTCTGCTCCCGTGCAGTCACCTCCTGTGAGAGGCGGCCCTGCTCGGCCGCATGCTCACGGGAGGCATCTTGCAGGCTGCGAGCGACCTGCCAGTCTGGGGACAGAAGGGGTCAGCTGGGTCACGGAAATAGGACACCTCTGCCAGGGGCACACGGAACTGACCCTGATCAGGGGTTAGGAGGGGAAGACATAGCAGGTAAGTGTATGGTGAGTGACTGGGCAGGACCTGGCAGGAAAGAGCAGGGCAAGGCAAGACAGGCTGTGGAAGCAAAGAGAGCAGGGGAGGTGCAGGAAGGGTGCAGCAGTACAACACTGGGCAACTCTTGGAAGTAAAGGGAAAGGAGCATAAATGGAGAATGGGGTGGGGAAGGTGAGCAGTGAGAGACAAGAAAGGGAATCATGAAGAGTGAGTGACACAGGGCCACCTTGTAGCAAACAGGGCAGAGGGACTCAGCCATGAGCAGCATATGTGAGCAAACCTCTATTCATCCCACCCTGTTCACCCCTGGCACCTGCCTCAGACCAACTGCCTCCATCTTCTCATGTTGCCCAGCCACCTTTTGTCCCAAAAGTGCCCACCCTTGCTCCAACTCACAGCATGCTCCAAGGACCACAGTGGCCACCAGCAGCAGCAGACAGGTTGCTATCAGCCCCAAAGGGATGCACCACCGCTGGAACCAGAATGCTGCAAGGCACAACCAACCACAGGCATAATCTTGTGAGTCCAAAAACTCCTGGCAGCCCTGAAATCTCCTGTCTGTATACAGTGGGGAGGTAGCACGATGGCATAGGTGGTACAGTGAGAATAGGAGCACCTTGAAACAACACTCACTACCAACACCAGGACCTCCCTGGGTCCTCTGGGCTCCAGTTGGGCACTTACCTGGGCTGGGTTGTGGCTGGGCCCCATCTCCATCCTGCCCTGCCAGCTCTGGCTGTGTGTTCTCATAGGGGCTCTCTGTGTCATCCATGCCGAGGGCTGTTGGAGGAAGGCAGGGGAGGGCAGCTGAGTTCATGGAGCAGTCATGGCAGGGGCAGTGTATCAAGTCCACAGGCTCTTACCTGCCTCCAGTGCCTGGCTGGCCAGGGTCCGGCCCCCTATCATCTTGGCAAACCTCAGGTCAGCATAAACCATGCTCTGGGCCATGTGGGCAAGCACTGAGTAAGACCTGGGTCCTGCTGACTCCGACCGTGTTTCTGAGATGCCTTTCTGGGATGATTCTGCTCCCCGGTGATTGTGCTGTCTCTCAGGGGTGCAAAAGAGAAGTGCAGTCAGCATCTGCAGAAACAGACGTTTGCTTTGAACTGTAGCAGATGGGACCAGTGAGGCACAGATGCAGGGACCAGCATCCTCTCATTGGTCCCAGCACCACTGGCCCATCCCCTCCCATGCCCCAAGACTGCTCATAGTCCCCATCATCACAGACCAGGGCCAGGGGAGCACAGGCTGAGGTAAGGACACTGGGAATGAGAGGATGGACCCAAATCCCTGGGACAGGTTGAGAGCTATAGGAGAGCAAGGGTGGTCTGAACACAGAAGCATATTGCCTTGGGGACAGCTGTGTGGAGGTCTGGAGGTCTTCACATATGCAAATTTCCCCTCCTGGCCTCCAGGAATGAGAATTTCCCCACAATATGGCTTGTGTCACTGCCTCTTGTCCTCTCCCTGGTGCCCCACTAGATGACTCAAGCTTTGGTATTACTCAAAACCCAGCCCTCACCCCAAAAGCTGTACAAAGCACTGACACCCACTCTCCCCCAGACCACAGCCTCAGTACTCACAGCACCTGGTCCCAACCTCCAGCCTCTCATCATCTCAGAGGTCTCTACTGAACCGCATCCAGAGAAACACAGGTTTAAGAAGATGTGCTGAGTTGTGAATGCATTGTGCACATCTGGACAGAGCCAGTTCCTGGGACAGGACTGGAGGTCTGCTTTGCAAAGCCAGACTCAATCATCTCTGCAAGAACACAGGAAGTCCTTCATCACTGGAGAAAGGCAAAAATCAGTCACCTTCAAAGGGGACAGGAAGCAGGTTTGGAAGGCTTAATGAGGAGCAACTTCCATCCAGTCCCTAAGAAGGTACAGCATGTCCAAACAGGCAAACATTGGTCCAGGCCCAGGGAGGATATGGTGGCAACAGTAGTGAGACCAACAAAACTTACTAAGTTCAGTCCAGTAAGTTCAAACTTACTGTCCAATCTGCCTGCCTGCTGTTGTGAGAGCACAGAGTAGGGAATGAGGGGAAAGAAATGAGGGCCATTTATCATGACCTCTCCATACCTGGGACATAATTACTTGTGGTCTCCTCACTGACAGAGTTGGGAGATAGAGAACAAGAACCCTAGAGCAGAGCACAGAGAGGGAGAAGCTGCACCCTGTGTGAGGCCAGACTCAGATATATCTATTTCCAAGCAGAAGTGGGCCACTCTCCCCCCTGCCACAGAGATTTAGGATGGCTTTCAGTAAGCTGGGCCCTACAAATCTGCCCAATTAAGGCACTCTAAGGTGCATGGCTCTGCTGCCTTTCCAAGGGACCTTGAGAACTTCCGGGGCAGGGAAGGAGACAAGACGAAAGTGCCAAGGCCAATAGCAGAGCACCTCGCGGCTGTACTTTCCTGCTGCACCTCACAGAAAACTTCCTCTTCTGCAGAATTCAGCTGCACTTCTCCTTCACAGCCCTGAGAGCAGGGCTGACCGTGGTGGAGCAGAAGCCATCAGAGTCATCAGGGCAGAGCAAGAAATGGCGCAGAACGCGTTTGCTGCAGCCTCCTCGCCCACAGCAGCTCCCTGCCCCACAGACCCTGAGAACGACAGCCCCTACGAGAATGTGCCAGTGGGGACAGTGCCCGCGGCACCCAGCCCAGGTGAGAGCCCAGCCACAACCACCCACATGGAGATGCCCCAGCGCTGGGTGGGCAGTGGGTGGAGGCAGTGAGACTACATGGTGATGTCCGTGAGCTCTGATCTCTTGCAGGGCGCTGGCTCCGGTCTCGTCCTGTGCCCAGGGGGCTGCTGCCAGCAACCCTGCTGCTCTTGCTGGTGGCCACCGTGGCCCTGGGGGCTTGCTGTGAGTTGAGACAGGGCTTGGGGGCCACATGCAGGGGGTAGGCACTGGGAATGGGATTGGAGCTGGGCAAGGGCTGGGCTTCTGGGAGATTGTCATGGACAGGGTGTGCCTGGGGCTTGTGGTCTGGGGCTGGCTGCTGCTTCCTTCTGCCTCTGACTGCTGCTTTCTTGCCTTCCACTGCACACCCACTGCCTCCCACTGCAAACCCACTGCCTTCCAGTGTCCTTCCCACGGCCTTCCTATTGACTTGCCAATCTCTCCCCATAGACAGTCCTTTCCTTTCCATTCTCTTTCCATGAACTTCCACTGCCTCCTGCTGCTTTCCCTGCCCTGGCAACCACTGGGGCTTCCTTGCTTTCCCACTGGCACCCCAGGACAGTCTCTGCCCACAGCCAGACACTCTTGTCTCACTCTCAGTTGCAGTGGCCACACTCTGCGCAGTTAGGCCCATGTGCCCTTGCCCAAGCTGTCCCATCCTCATGCTCTAGCTCATCCAGCCTGTCCCCAGACTGGCAGGTCACTCGCAGGCTGCAGGACACCTCCCGTGAGCACACAGCTGAGCAGGGCCACCTCTCACGGCAACTGAGCATGCGGGAGCAGAGCCTGGAGCAGACACAGCTGGAGCTGGCATGGACCAGAGCAGAGCTACAGCGAGCATGGGAGCAGGGAAACCGAAGCCAGCTGGAGCTGAGCGAACAGGATGCCAGGCTTGAGCATGCCAGGCAGGAGCTGGCTGTGCTGGAGAAGCAGCTCCGGGCCAGCGAGAGCACCGTGAGCAGCCTGCGTGCCTGCGTGAATACAGGTAAAGCTGTCGAGCGAGGTGCCAGGCTGGGCGCCTTAAGTGTCCATCGTGGGTGAGAACCTGAGCTGTGCCCTTGCTCCTAGACTGCTGCCCCTCGGGCTGGGTGCTCTACAGGAGCAAGTGCCTCTTTGTCTCGTGGGAGAAGAAGTCCTGGTGGGGCAGCTGTGATGACTGCAGAAAGAGGTCCGCTCAGCTGCTGATCCAAGGCGATTGGCCATCATGGACACTGCCGGTACAGAGCAGGAGGGGTTGTGGCACCTCGGGAGGGTGGGAGCAATGCGGGGGCTGTGCTGACCTTTGCGAGGCAAGCAGCAGCGGCATCCGTGGAGGTGCCTGAGTTGCACCGTGAGACCCGACTACCCTTCCTGGCAGTTTGTGTGGAGAAGCATGAGCAGCTCCAGCGCTCCAGGGCACCGTGCACGTGCTGGGCACAGGGTCGGTGGTGAACAGCTTCCCTTCTCTCAGTATTTTGTGCAGGCAAAAGATGACACATACTGGATTGGAGAAGGACAGCAAAAGCATCGTGATACAGCTGTGCAGATGGATAAGAAGTCAAATAAAGAGTAAGTTTTCTTCTTACGGAGACGGGACTACTGTATGGCATGACAGCAAGCAGGCTGACTACTCGGCATGAGCACTTGCCCTTTAGTCGTGCTGGGGTGCTACTGTTTCAGTCCCGTGAATTTCACCTCCATGCGGTGGGGGTGATAACTGAGTAAGGGAGGAGTGGGAGGAATCTTGGGAACATATAAAGAGGGAACCCCTGCCACCACAGTGGAGGGAACTCTAAGGCCATGGTGTGAACTTAGCTGCCTGGAGACTGAAGATGGAACCCTGTCCCCGACCAAGCTAGGGTGGGTGAAAGAGTTCTGGTATGTTGCTGATCCTTCGTGTCTTGGGGTTTCTGCAGAGGGATGAAGTGTGGATATGGACAGCTGCTGGGACAGATGTGAAAAGAGGCTGGGGAAAAATTGCAGAAAATCTCTTGCAATTTCAGCTATCATGTGAAACAAGGACTTGCTGTGTCTGGCTTGTCACAAAAACCCAGATGTGGTGGTCTCCCTGCTGCCCACAGAGGAACAGATCATAAAATCACCGAATTATAGAATGGTCTGGGCTGCACGGGACCCCTAAAGGTCATGTATTCCAACCCTCTCTGCAGTAGGCAGGAGCATCCTCAACAAGGCCAAGTTGCCCAAAGGCCTGTCCAGCTTTACTTTGAGTATCTCCAGGGAAGGGGACCCAACCAGCTCCCTGAGCAACCTATTTCTTTACCACTGTTGTGATAAAGAACCTGTTCCTGACACCTAATCTAAATCTGCTCTTCTCTAGTTTGAAGCCATTGCTCCTCATCCTATCACTACAAACCTTTGTCAACAGTCTCTCTCCATCCTTATAGGCCCCCTTCAGGTACTGCTGGGTTGTTATTAGGTCTCACCAGAGCCTCCTCTTCTCGAGGCTGTACAACCCCAGCTCCTTCTGCCTCTCTTTGTAGCAGAGGTGCTCCAACCCCCTGATCATTTTCATGATCCTCCTCTGGACACAATCCATCAGGCCCATGTCCTTCCTGTATTGAGGGCTCTAGAACTGGACACAGTACTCCAGGTGACGTCTCACCAGAGCAAAGTGGCAGAATCACCTCACTTGATCCCTGGAGCCTTGAGCCATTGCTGCCCAAAGTGTCAGTGGGCTCTGCTACCACAAGGACACACTGCTGACTCCTGTCCAGACCCTAGTTCATGAGACTGTCAGACCTGTTCAGCATGGCTGCTTGCTTGTCTATCTTGACATACAGGGTTTCTCCTTCATTCCCAGATGCAGGGCCTGCCCTTCCCCATCCAACATCAGCAGGCTCCAAACAGCTTATTTCTCCAGGCCTCCCTAAACACCAATACTGACCTTCAGTGTATCCAGTACTGCTGGTATTGCACCCTAGTGGGCTGAGGACATCCCTGTTCCATCATCCAGGGCACTGGTGAAGGCTTCAAGAAGAATCAAAGTAGGACTGACCCTGCAGCAATGCTACTAGATAGACAAAGGCATTGATGGCAGACCCCAGCATCCCTCTACTGTCTACCTTCTTCTATTCTCTTGGCCACACCTCCCCTCTCTGTCTGCAGGGAGTTCATGGGAATCATGTCCCAGATTTCAAAAGTTCAGGATAAATGCCCCTCATTGCTCTCCCATCATTCACAGTTCAGTGTTCCCACAGCAGCAAGAAGGTTGGATAGGCATCACCTGTCTTTGATAAATCCTGCCTGGCTTTTCCCATCCACCAGGGTGTCCTCCCTTGGCCTGGAAAGTTATACACCCAGGAGGACATGCTTAACCATTTTACTGGGATCAAGGCAGGCTCTTCTTCAACTGGGAGAATAAAGATCAGCTTTGGGACAGGTTGTGGCTCAGGGTAATGGTGGACAGAGGGGAAAGGGCAGGACAGGAGTCACCAGCAGCCACTGAGAGAGGTGTGAGACAGCTAATAAAAGGCCTCCTCAGGGAGGGCAGCTTGGTGACAGCAGGGGCACTATCATATCCAACTTCACTAGCTGCAAGAGGAACCTCCCAAGTCATCTTCAGCAGAACACAGGAGAGGTGAGCAAGGCTTGATATCAGCATCCCTTCCCTGGGTCATGGGAGCTGGGGCCGAAGGGTGGGGTCTGGGGATCTAAATGTGGGCATGAGCATAGAACACAAAAATACAGTTTCTTTTCCTTCAGCCATGTTTTGAAATGCAAATACCTTCTTTCCCCACCACCATCCCCAGAGATCTGCAATATGGCTGAGGCAAAGGTGTGCAGGGATGTAGTTTTGCAGGAGGAGAAGAGTGTCTTTGCTGTGCACCACCAGCTCCTGCCCCTCAGGCCTGTGGTGCAGAGAAGTCACAGAGTTCATCCTTCAGCTAGTAAAGGAAAGAGTCTCCTCTCAGAGAAGTTGCTCAGATCTGGGGGCTTCTCACAGATCCACAGAAACAGGTAATTACACTTGTGTCTGGCTGTATTCCCCAAGTATATTCTAGCACTATCACTGTACTGACTGCACCTAGAAGGGGAGAAGCACATGAGAGGTGCTGCTACCATGCTCCCAGCTCATGGTCAGCCCTATGGTGTACCTCAGGTAGCTGTAGGCTCAGAGTCTCTTAGCCTGGGAAGGAAGACTAGAGCACTGCCTATGCCTAAGTGTCAGTCCCATGGCCCATACAGTGCTGTGCTCGGCATGTCTACACATGGCTGCTGAAGGTGGAAGAAGTGCAAGTGTCAAAGATAGAAAAACTCAGAGGTCCCATGTGGCCCAGACCATTCTATGATTCAATGATTTTATGACCTGTTCCTCTGTGGGCAGCAGGGAGACCACCACATCTGGGTTTTTGTGACAAGCCAGAGAGAGCAAGTCCTTGCTTCACATGATCGTTGAAATTGCAGGGGACTTCCTGCAATATCGTCAGGGTTCTCCAGTGCTTCCTCATTTCCTCCACTGTCTCAAGGCTCTTCACTGAACTGCTTTCCCCCCCATAGTCTCAATCACCTCCCACAGTGTGGTGTCAAGGTTCTCTCATTCATCTCCCATGGTCTCAGGGCTCCCCAGTGCTCCTCCATTTCCCCCATGGTCTCAAGGCTTCCCAGTAATTTCTCATGAGGATGGCACTTCTGAATTTACCCTCCTCAAATAAGGTCATCCCGAAGCCATAGGCAGGTGACGGAGGCAGGACAAAGAAGGGGACGTGAGCTGCTATGTTGAGACTACAAGCACTAAATCCACAGGACTCCCTGAAGATGACTCATTTGGAACACCAATGGCACTACCTCCAAAAAGATGCAAAGAGCACATCCTGCACCAGCCTCTGGTGCCTTTGGCAACATTTAGGGAGCACAGCAGGCAGGTGCTGGGCTCTGCAGGCAGAGAGGGACATGCAGTGGGCCAGTAAAAGGTGGTATAATTGTATTTTTGGGTGTCAAACAGGGGAATAAAGTCTGTTTTCCACCCTATCTCGGCGCTTTACAATACAGTTAGAGCAAACCATGCACAGGGGAGAAGAGTGTCATGGTGCACCCTGAGCTCCTGCCCCCAAGTCCTGCAATGGAGAGGGCTGGCAGCTTAGTCAGTCCTTGACTGGGAGGGGGAGGAGGGTCTTGTATGCACTGCTTAGGTTCAGGGGCTGCTCACAGATCCACTGTCTCATTCTCCAGCATTGTGAACTCTCAATTCTCCCGTTAGTTACTAGCCAACAGCCTGCAAGATAACTGCACCTACAAAAGACGTGCATCTCAGAAGAGCAGTGTCAGCATGTTCATCATTGGCGCTTCTTCCCACCAGCTTCAGCACCACCAGGCAGACAGGTGTCTGGCACTAGGACCAGTCTGAGGAAGGGCCTCGTTCCTCCTGCCACGCTCCCGCTCGGCCACTTGGAGACGTGGCAGTGCACACTGCAGTTGGGTGCTCCCTGGAGCATCCTCCCTCATTCAGTTATCACCCCCACCGCATGGAGGTGAAATTCACGGGACTGAAACAGTAGCACCCCAGCACGACTAAAGGGCAAGTGCTCATGCCGAGTAGTCAGCCTGCTTGCTGTCATGCCATACAGTAGTCCCGTCTCCGTAAGAAGAAAACTTACTCTTTATTTGACTTCTTATCCATCTGCACAGCTGTATCACGATGCTTTTGCTGTCCTTCTCCAATCCAGTATGTGTCATCTTTTGCCTGCACAAAATACTGAGAGAAGGGAAGCTGTTCACCACCGACCCTGTGCCCAGCACGTGCACGGTGCCCTGGAGCGCTGGAGCTGCTCATGCTTCTCCACACAAACTGCCAGGAAGGGTAGTCGGGTCTCACGGTGCAACTCAGGCACCTCCACAGATGCCGCTGCTGCTTGCCTCGCAAAGGTCAGCACAGCCCCCGCATTGCTCCCACCCTCCCGAGGTGCCACAACCCCTCCTGCTCTGTACCGGCAGTGTCCATGATGGCCAATCGCCTTGGATCAGCAGCTGAGCGGACCTCTTTCTGCAGTCATCACAGCTGCCCCACCAGGACTTCTTCTCCCACGAGACAAAGAGGCACTTGCTCCTGTAGAGCACCCAGCCCGAGGGGCAGCAGTCTAGGAGCAAGGGCACAGCTCAGGTTCTCACCCACGATGGACACTTAAGGCGCCCAGCCTGGCACCTCGCTCGACAGCTTTACCTGTATTCACGCAGGCACGCAGGCTGCTCACGGTGCTCTCGCTGGCCCGGAGCTGCTTCTCCAGCACAGCCAGCTCCTGCCTGGCATGCTCAAGCCTGGCATCCTGTTCGCTCAGCTCCAGCTGGCTTCGGTTTCCCTGCTCCCATGCTCGCTGTAGCTCTGCTCTGGTCCATGCCAGCTCCAGCTGTGTCTGCTCCAGGCTCTGCTCCCGCATGCTCAGTTGCCGTGAGAGGTGGCCCTGCTCAGCTGTGTGCTCACGGGAGGTGTCCTGCAGCCTGCGAGTGACCTGCCAGTCTGGGGACAGGCTGGATGAGCTAGAGCATGAGGATGGGACAGCTTGGGCAAGGGCACATGGGCCTAACTGCGCAGAGTGTGGCCACTGCAACTGAGAGTGAGACAAGAGTGTCTGGCTGTGGGCAGAGACTGTCCTGGGGTGCCAGTGGGAAAGCAAGGAAGCCCCAGTGGTTGCCAGGGCAGGGAAAGCAGCAGGAGGCAGTGGAAGTTCATGGAAAGAGAATGGAAAGGAAAGGACTGTCTATGGGGAGAGATTGGCAAGTCAATAGGAAGGCCGTGGGAAGGACACTGGAAGGCAGTGGGTTTGCAGTGGGAGGCAGTGGGTGTGCAGTGGAAGGCAAGAAAGCAGCAGTCAGAGGCAGAAGGAAGCAGCAGCCAGCCCCAGACCACAAGCCCCAGGCACACCCTGTCCATGACAATCTCCCAGAAGCCCAGCCCTTGCCCAGCTCCAATCCCATTCCCAGTGCCTACCCCCTGCATGTGGCCCCCAAGCCCTGTCTCAACTCACAGCAAGCCCCCAGGGCCACGGTGGCCACCAGCAAGAGCAGCAGGGTTGCTGGCAGCAGCCCCCTGGGCACAGGACGAGACCGGAGCCAGCGCCCTGCAAGAGATCAGAGCTCACGGACATCACCATGTAGTCTCACTGCCTCCACCCACTGCCCACCCAGCGCTGGGGCATCTCCATGTGGGTGGTTGTGGCTGGGCTCTCACCTGGGCTGGGTGCCGCGGGCACTGTCCCCACTGGCACATTCTCGTAGGGGCTGTCGTTCTCCTCAGGGTCTGTGGGGCAAGGAGCTGCTGTGGACGAGGAGGCTGCGGCAAAATTCAGGTCAGCATAGACCACGTTCTGCGCCATGTGGGCAAGAGCCTCCCTGGAGGGCAGCTGTGTGGCAACTCAGTCCTGGTTTGCTCTGCTTAGTCTGGTGTCAGGCTATGGCCAAGACCATGTGGAGTGCAGTCTGTCCCCTTGTGCAGAAAAGGGGAAGCAGCTACTTCATTTGCAAAAATTGGGTTTATTTCCAGTAAACTCAAGCTTCAGTGAGCGAGGGCAGTGAACGAGCTCCATGGGGTCAACTTTTTCTCCATCCCCCTCCCCAGGCTGTGTGGAACCCTGAGAGCCATGTGTTCTGGCCACAGCAGGGCCATGCTGCCCCATGCATCACATTTCACCCTTTCAACCTCTGCTCAAGACAGAGTGCAATTGCTGAGGAGAGCTTGCTCCTCTGCATGTTCCAGAAGGGACTCCAAGGATGTCCATGCCAGAGCTGTGTGTGGCTGACACAACCCTTGAGGTCTGTATCAAAACAATGGCAGTCCCTATGACCAAACTCCTTCAAGCTAATTCTCAGCAGGCCATTTAGGCTCTCACCTTTCAGCCTCAAAGTAAAGTGTGAACATTTGCTGTCGCCTCCTCAGAATGGGCAGGTACCAGGAGACAACCTGCTGCCCTGTCCAAGACCCCTCTGGGACCTGAGAGGCAAATGGTCACCTCTCAACTCTCTTTCCTGAGAAGCATACATCCCAAGCAGCCACCACAATCAGAAAGCCCAGATTTACTCCACACTGCCACCTGGCCACAAGGATGCTCAAGTCCATGCTGACTCCTAGTGCCATGACAGCTGCCATTTCGCACCAGGCAGCAATGCAACCAGCTCAGTTTTCTGAAGGGCGCATCTCTACCCCACCACTTTTATCCCCCAAAGGCAGCCACAATATCCAAATACCAGTGTTTATTGGCAAAATTCAGAGATCCAGGGAGATAATGAGGTCTCAGCGAGGAGGCAGTAGCACCCAGGGATGTCCAGATATTGGGGCTGGGCAGTGAACAGGGTGGTGGGACTGGCTGGAGGTCCCCACAGTCATCAGGACCCCACACAGGTGTAGGTGGTGCTTCCCCAAAGAAAGGTAGGCGGAGAAGCCTGAAGCCACTGCAGGGTGGTTGCTCTCTGTTCACAGACCCACCCAAGGGCTTCCCTGCACAGACCACCTGACAGTCCCAAGCCCAACACTCTGCCACAGGTCAGAAGGAGACGGTGGAGCACTGGACTGGGAAAAGCCTGCAATGAGACAGTGGGCTGAGGTGGGATGGACAGAAAGGGCTGATGGCATCACATCTGCAGCTCCTCCAGCCACACACTGAGGGCTGCACAGAGATGCTGTGGGGGCAAAGCTTGCCTCCTCCATGGAGCACTGTGCCCTGCTACCCTTCCTCCAATTAGGAAGTATTTTCTAATCTGCCCTGCCCCCCAGTTCTGCTTGCTTGACAGCGGGCCCCAGCCCTGTTAATCATGTAGCATCCCCAGATACCTCCTGGCTAGGATCAGCACCAGCTCCACCAGGTAAACTTTGGGAACCTACTTTTGGGGAACTTCCCCAGCCTCTCCCCCAGACAGCTGGGACATGCCCCTGAAACCTTCCCTCCCTTCACTAAAATGCCTCAGTAGGGTCTTAGGAAGACAAAAGATGGCCAAAAACATGGACCATATCCTTGTATGCCAATGGGCTGCCTGTTTCCCTCTCACCACTCCAAGCCCTGATGCTAGACTCTCTGCAGCCCTGGCTGGGGAAAAGCTGATAGTCTCAGCCCTTTAGTGCAGTGCCATCCAGCCACTTCCAATCAGACCGGGAGCCACCCCCTTCAGCCCCATGTGAAAGACCTCCATGTTTGCTGTATGCACCAGGAAAGACTAGTGCAGGAGAGGATCTACATGAGCTCTACCAGGGGACAGCCAGCCCCAGACAGGCAGTTAGTTATGTGGGCCACACAGTATGGCCACAGCATAGCTGTCTCCCTGCCTGGAGGTTTGGCTGGGCTCTGGGTATGTAAGCCAGAGCCAGGAAGCTAAGATAATGCTGAGATGATATTGAGTGACTGCTGAGAGACCTTGAGGTGGTCACCAATACAGCCCGATACATGTAGGGAGCTGGATAAGCCAGGCTGGGTGCGCTTGACAGGGTGGCGTTGGCTCAGATGGTGACCAGCTGTGCCCCTCTGGAGCAGCAGTCCTCTCTGCTTTGCTCTCAGATCTTTTTGGCAGAGGAGAAGTAGTAGCACTGCCCTGCATCCCAGAGCCAGCCAGATGGGCAGAACTGGCATTGCTCTGCACATCAAAAGACAGCCTATGGGAACAGCTGGGGCAGGGCAGCAGCAGCCCCTAGCTCAAAAGACAAGAGGATGATGAGGGGCAGCAAGCATACAGACCACTGTCCTCCTATGGCTGCCTTGAAGAGAGGACATTCTGCATGCCCTTACTCTGGAGCCCAGGTCACACATCCCTGCCTCAGGGATGATATGTTGTTTACACAAAGGTGCTGGCATCAGGCAAGTGGGGAAGGAAGGAAACCTCCAGGTTTGGGAAGTGTGACACAAATATCACTTTCAAATCACTGGGGAACACAGTCAAGAGTTCAGCTTCACCAGAAAGACCAGTTGAAAGAAATAGCCCAGGGCTTCCTGTCACACCATGCTTGTGACAGCCATAAGCACAGTGTTAGTGGCATGCCCAGCATGCCGAGCTCTGCTGGTGTCATCTCTTCCAAAGGTGTACCAGCAATGTGGCCTGTCCAGCAGCAGTGGGGCAGCTCTTCATGCCATGAGGGTGAAGGAAGACTTGAATGGGGAGCATGTTCTGGAGTAAGGACAATTCCTGCCTTTGAAAAGGAGCAGCTAGGCCCTCTTCAAACCACACAAAGGAGCCCATCAGGTTCTCCTACCTTGCAGTGTCTGTTGCCCATAGCAGGGGTTTTCCTCCATGCTCCAGGAACCATGAGTGCAGCTCACCTGTGGTCCTAAATCTAGAGAAGAGCACAGGAGTGTCTCCACCAACCGACAGCTTCTGCTTCTATGAGCACTCAGTGCCATTTCCCATGGAACAGCTCCACAGTCACAGATGAGGGTGTCCCTCCCGTTAGGTGACTGCCAGACAAACCCACCAAGGTCCTTGCTGTGCCTGGGAGCCCATCCCACAACAGGTTTTTGGGGAAAGTGCTTCCGCCTTTCAGTTTTAGTGTCACTGTTCTCTCTCTTCTCTTCATTTTGTCACCATGGGATGGAATGGGGTGCCCCGGGACTGTCCCTGAGCCCATGCTGTCTCTCCACCTTCTCTCAGCTAAGCACATGAAGTACTGCCTCACCAATTTTTCTATATGTCTCAGAACCCACAATGCCCTTAGCTTGAAGCAGGAAAGCCCAGCTTCATGGGGTAGCTGCAGCTCCATACATGGGCCCTACGACGCCAACGCTGACCCAAAAACCCCAGCTAAAGAGGTCTAGGAACAAGCGGTTACTCACAGTGGAAAATCAGTCCAACAAGGATGATTTGTGCCAGCAGAAGCAGCAGTGAGAGGAGAACAAGGCTGAGGGCTGCTCAGCACCAGGACAGCCGCACTGACTCCTGAGAAGCTGAGAAAGGGAGTTAATCTGGGCCCTGCAGGCTTGGGGGGTATGGTAGCCCAGGAAAACCTGGGCAGGGTCTCAGGAGACAGCAGTGGAATCCAGAAAACGGTGGGCAAGCCTGTTTGCAGCACTTTGACCTTCCTAGAAGTTGTCTCCCTGCAGATAGTGCCTGGCACAGGGCAGGGAAAGCAGAGCAGCCTGTGTCCACTTGTGGCACTGAGTTGCAAAGTGCATCTTCTGCCCTTGAGCCCTTTCCTGCCCCCCATCCTGAGAGCAGACAGCAGGAGTCTGGAGAGGACCTGTTTGGGAGAGGATATCCAAGAGGAGAGAATGGAGGGAGCAGGGTTGGAGGAACATCCTGCGGAAGTCAAGGTGCTGCAGGAGGGCAGGAGGGCAAGGAACCTGCCAGGGGTGCTAGAGGCAGAGAGTAGCATACCATTACCTGGTGTGGGGGGCAAGTACAGGTCAGCATATGTGACCCCCTCTTCCATCCCTCCCTTGGTCTCTTGCTCTGTGCCCCACAGGGGAACTGGCAATCCCCTCTCAGCCCCCTGTGGCAGACGTGTGTGATGCAAAATGTAAAGTGTCAAGTCCTGGCAAGGTCCCCAGAGGCACCACCTGGCCTACAACCCTGGGGAGTCACGGTGCTGCCTGTGTCTGAGTCAAGAGGGAGTCCTGGCAAGACCAGCAGGCAGATGTTCCCGGCATGAGGAATCCCAAACCCTCAGCTTCAAGACAGCAGGTGGTGGGGATAGATGCCCTCTTGGACATGGCCAGACTAGGCAACCACAAGGAGGCTGCTTTCCCTGCCCTGATCCCTCAGCGCTCAGCAGATCTTTGCTAGAGACTATGCAGGGGACCTGGGCATTTTTGGGAGCAGAGCATCTGACTGCAAGGTCACAATACATTTGTTCATGTGTGGTTTCTGCTGCCTTTTTGAATAGAATCACAAAATGCATCAAGTTGGAAATGACCCCCAAAGGTCAGCTTGACAACCCTTCTGCAGTGAGTAGTGGAAGTTACTCAGGGTCCCACCAAGTTTAACCTTGAATGTCTCCAGGGACGGGGCCTCCACCACATCTCTGGGCAAACCTTCTCCTAATGTCCAACTTAAATCTACCTTGCTCGTTTAAAACCATTGTCTCTGATCCTATTGCTACAAGCTCTTCTAAACAGTCCCTCCCCAGCCTTCCTGTAGGTCCCGTTCTCCAGGCTAAACAGATAAAATTCCCTCAGCCTGTCCTCGTAGAAGAGGTGCTCCAGCCCTCTGATCATATTCGTGGCCCTCCTCTGTGCTTCCTGTCGTGAGAACTTCAGAACTCCACACATGGACGAACGCGGCGGCAGCTGCATCTCAAACCTGGAACGCAGGAGGTGCTTTTTCCCTGCCCCAAGCCTCAAGGGCTGCCATGCTGGGCATCTCCTGGCCTCCGTGCCCACCTCGCCCCCAGCGGCCGGGCCGGGTGGGCATTCCTGCGAGCAGGTAACAACGCCACTCCGCCGGAGTGGTGCTTACAGGACTACGTTTCCCAGCGGCTCCTCCCGAGGCTGCACATGCTCGGTACGACTCCCGGCACCTCCTGGCGCGGCTACCGGTGTAGCGCAGGGGCGCTCCTGGTGCAGCCGGCGGTGTGGCTCCCGGTGAACCCCGGCCCTGCTCCCGGTGCAGCCCCCGGCACAGCCCCCGGCGGCTTCCGGTGCAGCTCTCAGTGCAGTTTGCGGCAGTCCCGGCGCGGCGCGACAGGTTTCCCGGCGCGTCCTCGGAAGCAACCGGCCGAGCCCCGGGGCTGATTCCTGCCCATCCTAGCCTCACGGCCGGCCCAGGACCGACCTTTGCCCTGGCACCCCCGAGCAGCATGCCCCGTGGGCGAGCCTGGACGCAGGCGGAGGTCAGCAGCCTCCTGGCGCTGGTGGAGGGCTCGAGGGAAGCCACTCTGCTCATGGCCTCCACGTCGCGACCCAACGAGGCTCTGTGGCGGGAAATCTCCCGGGGTCTGGCGGCTGCCGGCTACGGGCGCACCGTGGCTCAGTGCCGCTCCAAGTGGAAGGCGCTCAAGCAGGCTTTCCACTCGGAGCGGGAGACACGCCGGAGGGCAGGACACCACTCGCCCCGCTTGCCCCCATACTACCAGGCCATGAAGAGCATCTGGAAGGCGGCTGGGCGGCCCGTCTTTGGCGCGCGCAGGATGCCAGGTAGGTGCCAGGGACAGGCAGGTGGGCTTGGCACAGTGGCTGGATGTATAGGGGAGGAGCACTGGTTTTGCATGAGCACTCAAGAGCCTGTTGATGATCTCTTTCTCTGCTGCAAGACCTTGTGAAGCAGCTGCCCAGGAAGCACAGGTCAACTCTTGCCACCCGTTCTCCATCCTCACCAGAGCCTGCAGGTACTCATGGGCTCAGACAATCAGTGCGCAGCTTGTCCTGGCTGTCAGGCGGCAGGCAGCCCACATCTCCTGGTTATCAAAGCTCTTTTCTGCACCTCCTTACCCTCCTTCTGCAGAGGATGATGTTGGCAGGGGTGCCTCAGGCGTGTTGCTGTCCCCGCTGCTGCAGCGTGTGAAGGACGAGCCAGAGACGTGTAAGTACCAGTCTGCCCCGCTGCACCAGGCTGCACAGCCATGGCTCCAGCCCAAGCCCATGACAGCATGATGGGACTGAAGGGCTTAGGGGGTCAGAAGGCCCATCACAAGTGCATCAGAAGGGACACTTGCCTGTGGGAGTGCTGGGACTTCTCTCTCCAGAGGCTTTGGCTCCAAATCAGCCCCAGAGAGTGAGGGAATGGGGATGTCTGGGATAGACCAGGAGGGGCTCCCAGGCTCTGAACTAACCTGAGGGCTTGGCAAGGCCGCTGTCTGCCCCATGGCTCAGGAGCCTCTCAAAGGCTGTATGGCACTGTGGGAATATGACTTCTCTTCCTTTGGCATGTCCTGTCTGCCCCTTTCCTGAGCTTCAGATGACTTAGGACTGGGCTTGAGGGCCAGAGGTGCCTGCAGCTTCCCTCCCCTGCAGCCTCCCCAGGAGTGGATCCTGCACCCTTCTCACTGTGCCTGCTTCCTGGAGGTTTGGCACTGAGGTGATGCAAGAAACATCCTTGGGTCCGATTTGCGTAGGTACACCACCCAGCATCCCTCACTGGGTAATTACCTTCTGTCTCCCTAAATTCCCCCTGCAGTTTCAAGTGGATGTGGGATTCTCCTTGACTTCCAGTCCCAATCTGTTGTGTAGCGTTGCTGCGTGCTGCTATGCCGCTGCTGCCTTCCAGCCCAGAGCTGGCTGCATTGCAGTGGTGGGTGAGTGACTCCTGCTTTTGTGTCTAGCTCATGAAATGCTTTGGGGCCCTGCAGGGTGCTGTGGAGCCGTGGCTAGGGCATGTCAGGCTGCAGGGCTGGCCAGGGCAAGCCAGACAGATTCCAGGCTGGTGGTGACCTCCTGACAGGTCCTGTCGAACGACGCGTCTCTGCTTTCTGCTCTCTCACAGCGGCCAGTGGGGAACACGTCGCTGGAGTGCCACCTACTCCCGCTGTTGTGCCACGTAAGGCTTTCCTTGCCCCACTCAGCTCAGTAAACTCCTTCAGCCCCACAAGCAGGGCCTGATACGGTTCTCATTGCAGACACTGGTAGCTGCTTCCTGCCCCTTCCTGTCCTGGGTGAGTACGTACCCAGGCCACTGTGTTTATACACCTCAGGGCAGAAAGTAGCTGCAGCTCACGAGCTGTGTCTGCTTCCCTTCCAGGTTGTCACACTGCCTTAAAGCAGGAAAGAGATGAGCAAAAGGCCAGTAAGTCTCTTCAACTTTGAGCACATGCCCCTGCTCCAGAGGACAGCTCTGTTCTCCCTGCCCATGTAGACAGAGGGCAGGGGCTCATGCAGGCCATGCCCTCCGAGAGCTCTGCATCAGAGTCAGGCTGAGCATGAGGCTTGGGTGGCTCCAGCACGCTGGTTGCTCCCGCTGCGCCAAACCATTTTGGCAGGTTTTCCTGACAAGACGTCCCCAGGGATGGGAAGAGGAAACCATATGCTGCCAGTGGCCACTACAGCCCTAGGCTCACCCAGAACAGCTACCATGAGTGAGCATCTGCCAGCAGGTGAAGAAGCATCGTATGCAAGCCTGCATGGTGGGTCCTTCGTGCAGCAGTTTCCTAGTATCCTCACTGAGCTCTCAGAGCCATCAGTGGTGAGGGCTGCTGCCACTGACTCCTTCTCACTGCAGGCTCTGGCGTGACAGGCTTGCTCCAGAGTGTCCAGCAGCTTCTGGTGCAGATCCTGCAGACATCACGGCAGCAGCAGGCACTGCTGGAAAGCCTCGCCAGTGACACTGTCTCCCATCTCCACCTCCTCTCCCACAGCCTGGTGCAGGTGGGAGAGACCCTGCACCAACTCCTGCTCCATCCACAGGTGCACCCCAGCCCCTTAAGCCACTGCATGCCCCACATGTCCCTTTTCGAGGGTGGCTCTGGGGTGCCCTGTTCCACTGACACTCCCCACTCTGATAAAAAAGAGGAGGCTCAGATGCCCCCTACCACCAGCTGCACACCTCTGTGAGTGCCACCTGCCACAGGGCCAACAGCTTGGCTATGCAGATGTGACAAATCTTTATAGCAGAGGCCCCAGGTATTTTGGAATTTTATAGAAGAAAGACATTTTAATAAAATTACAAATAGCTTTTGTACCAGTGACGATAACTGAGCAATTCTTTCCTCCTCTCTGGGAGATGTTCCCCTTCTCACTTTCGAGATGAGCAGAGGGGAAACTCAGCTACAGCCTCTGAGAAACTTCCAGGCCACAGACCACAGTGCAGATGTTCTCTGCCCCAGCCCTCTCAGTGGCATTCATCTGTGGCAGCATGACCTCTGTCTGGACAACATGCTGCCAGGCTGTGGAGAGGAGCAGGGCTCTTGGGGCTGAGGAGGGCAGCCTTCATCCTTCTACAAGGGAGGGAGCCAAGGTAGGTGATGCTGGCAACACTGAGGCTGTGGAGGCAGCACATGCTGTAGCTGTTGTTCCTAGGTCCTTAGTGAGTCATTCCCAGGTGGTGAGCTGGGGCAGCCACAGCTTATGCTAAGCCTCCCCTCAGGGATCACCGTCAGGTAACAATAGTTGCAGACGTGTTGTGCTTGGCAAAGCGGTCACTGGCTCTTGCGTGTACCTGTCACCTCCACCAGAATACCCACATCTACCATGGGGATGGGGCAGACATGCTGACTGCCTCTAGAATCTCCACTCCATCCAAAGAGAGGACATAAGCCATCCTGCTGGTGTAGGACAAGTAGACTTCAGGACATCAGTCCTGCCATGACACATACAACTTGATGGGTGATCTGCCACATCTCCCAGAAGAAGAGGAGCAACACATTCCAGTCCATCCCAGGTCAAGACCAGCCAGGGAGATGGGTGATTGAAATACTCCTCTTGATGTGGCGAGGGCAGTGCTGTTGTCATGCACAGCCACCAAGGTGTTTGCAACACATGTTCTTGTAGCTTCCCAGCAAGATATCCCTGAAGTACTGCCCTTCTGCATGTGATGGCACACTGTTGACTCCTGTATATGGATGCCCCAGCAGAAACACTGTCTGCCAGGGTACCCTGTGTCCTCTAGATGTACCTCACTTGTGTCCGAGCCATGGAGAAAGGTGTGGGGCATGGTCCATGGGACTTGCCAGCAAGCTGGCTGGGTGATGGCAGGTGTTAAGATGCTAGTGAGCAGCAACATCACAGCCCAGCCACCATCTGACAGAGGGGACGTGTGGCTGAGCAGTGCATGGAAAGCCTATTAGGTCCTGTAGCAGGGTCTCTTGTCCCATGCCAGCTGTGCACCCTGGGTCAGAAAGAAGGGATATGCTGCACGGACATGCTCACCCCATGACACAGTGGGCATGGAACCAGGCCCCTGTGGGGCTGATGCTCGGACAGGCACACACAATCCATCATCTGTTCTGCCAGGCAGTTAGCAGAATGTGGCAGGTTGCTGACCAGCAGCTCTGGCCCCAGAAGCCATAGCTTCAGATGACTCTGTTCTGGCTTTTCTTCTCTGGGGCTGATTAGAGTGGGTGAGTGAATGCAGTAGAAAGGTGGGTTGTCCCTTCTTGAGCACCACTGCTTGCAACCATTGAGGCTGCAAGGAGAGGAGAAATTTGGGCTGTGCTCCCCACTACCCTGCTGTGATCTTCATCATCTTACCACACTCACCAACACTCTTCCTTGCTCCCTGCCATCCTGCTGTGCTCCCCAGTGGAGACTGCAGACTCCTCCCTCCAGTTCTAGGATCCCATGGCTCCTGTGGGGAAGGTTATTCCCACAGACAGACATGGGGATGTCCATGGGCCATGGCCACGGAGTCAGTGGCTGGAAATGAAGTGCAGTGAGGGGTGCCCTGGGATGGGATGGAGCTGGCTGCAGAGGAGGGTGTGGTTGCAGGAAGGCCTTCAGTAGTGTGTTCTGAAGGGCGCAGATCAGGGGTACATGGGGTGATATTGGAGGTAGCATGGAAGACAGCAGTGTGTAGGTACCAGGAACTGGGAAAGCTAGACTAAATGCACAACAGGGCACAGTGCGAGTGCAGATGCGGTGCAGAAGGTGGTGCAGTGAGGGTGCAGCAGGGCGCAATGAGGATGCAGTGCAGTTCAGTGAGGTGCAATGGATTCGTACGGGGCAGCTATAAGGGTGCAGTGAGACTGCAGTGGAGTGCAGTGAAGGTGCGAGGCGGTGCATTTGGGTGTAGCGGATTGCGCTGACCACGCCGTGGCGGCGCGGACGGCGGTAGTGAGGTTAGGAGGGGATCACAGGGGGGTATCAGTGGGGCGCAGCAAGAACTAGAGTGACATCACGGTAGCAAATAAGAGATCAGAGGTGAGAAGCAGGGGCGTCCTACCCAATCGCAGCGGGCAGGCGGAGCAAGCGCCCATGCCAGTGCAACGCGGAGGGAGGAGGTGGGCGGCGGTAGGTGTGCTCGGGTCCTGACGGCGGCCCGGGTGGCGGCTGATATTCGGCTTGTTCTTTTGCGGCTGGGGTTTGGCACACTACTGGTTCTATCTTGCACCACGGCTGGGGCATCGTTGCCCCTCCCGCATTGCCTTCCGTGATCAGAGAGTCGCCCCCTCGATGCAATGCAAGGGCAAAGCTCCCCATCCTCCCTCCGCCTCTGTCGCTTCCCCCATCCTCCTGTCCCGATGTGCAGGAGGGCGTGGAGCGGGCTGCTAGACAGGCACGGGGTTGTCCTACCTGGGACATGTTGTGGCACGCGAACTGTGCCATCTGCACCTCTCGTGCCTCTGAGGCTCCCTAGGCAGCATGCCTTGGGGTCCTCCCTGTGTCCCTCCACGAAGCACCCGCCATCGGGGCAGTGCAGCAGGGCTGAATCACACAACCGCTTTCCAGTGAGACCTGCATGCACTGGGCAGTTTCAGCAAGAGAAGATGGGCTGAAACCCAAAGGCACAGAAGGGGAGGGTCAGCGACAGGCAAAGCTGTCTCCTGTTCCTGTACGTGGCCATTTGGAACAACTCCTGTCGCTGCTGAGGTCACTCTTGCTCCAGATATAGCAGGCCTGGGCAGTAGCTGGCAGGCTCGTTTTGGAGCATGTAAGGCTTTCTCCAGGCTGGATTGATGAGCTGAGGCCAGTTGGATGAGCTGAGGCCAGCTGTACAAAATTCAGCAAGGTCAAGTGCCAGGTCCTGCATCTGGGTCACAACAACCCCATGCAATGCTACAGGCTTGGTGCAGAGTGTCTGGTAAGCTGCCAAGTAGAAAAGGACCTGGAGGTATTGGTTGACTGCCAGCTGAACACAAGCCAACCATGTGCTCAGGTGGCCTACAAGGCCAACAGTATCCTGGCCTATATCAGGAATAGTGTGGCCAGCAGGGTTAGGGAAGTTATTGTCCCCAGGTACTTGGCACTGATGAGGCCACATATTGAGTACTGTGTTCAGTTTTGGGCCACTCCCTACAAGAAAGACTTCAGTATGATGGAGATGATCCAGAGAAGGGCAACAGAGCTGTTGAAGAGCTTGAAGCTCTTATGAGGAGAAGCTGAGGGAACCCTGGCTTAGTCTGGAGAAAAGGAGGCTGACAGTTGCAGCAAGGGCAATGCTTCGACCTCACCCTCTGCAACCATCCAAAAGAAGGATGGAGCAAGGACAGTGTTCATCTGTTCTCCCAAGTAACAAGTGATAGGGTGAGAGAAAATGGCCTCAAGTCACAACAGGAGAGGGTTAGGTTGAGTATTAGAATAAACTTCTTCACTGAGAGGGTTATCAAACACTGGAATAGGCTCCCCAGGGAGGTAGTTGAATCCGCGTCCTGTCTTGCCCAACAGAAACGGTTCTATGAAGCGGCAGCGGGTCCTGGCAGGATTTCATGCTGCCATCTGCTGGCTCAGGTAGTGCAAGGGTCCTGCTCTGGACAGCTAGGACGTGCCGCACCTTCCCCCTCCAGCCTAGAAAACAGCTTGCGACACAGCAGCTGCAGCACGCCAAGCAGCTATACGACACCCCCTTCCTCCGACCCCTCCCCAAAATACAGTAGACCCCTACACTGATGGGGACCCAGAGGAGGAACGTTTCCCTGTATTCGTCCCACTCTGAAGCTGTTCAAAGCTGTTCCTTTTGCCTGATAATGTCCTTCCTGCACATCCTGCCCCAGCTCAGAGCTATATATCAGAAGGCTTTCAGCCTCTTCAGGGATCTC